>LR990882.1:0-285074 GCA_905163395.2 Endotricha flammealis | reverse complement strand
TACCCGACTTGACCGAGTCGCATGACGTCAAAATACGATATTTACAAAAAGAGAGCGCTCTCGGGGCTTTGTGCGAATTGAAACAAGGCCATCTAGAAATCGTTTCCAAACATTGGTTTTTAAAACAACGCCATCTACATATCTTTTCCTTTTTTTTTATTTTTTTTTCTCTCTAAGTATTGTGTATAAAAACTATACTAGAATGTGACTCATTATTTAACCAGTTCGATAAAGTTATATTTATAGCGGCACTCACCATATATTTTTGAACAATGTTTCTCAATAGCGGCCACACATGACGCGCACGTCATTCCCCTGACTTCTAATGTACATCGGGATATATCCCCTGGCGGTGGGGATACTGCACCCTATAATGAAGACAATGAGACAGGTTATTTTTGAAGTGAAAACTTCTTTAGCGGCGTTGTGCACTTTTTGGGATGAGTAAAAAATATAAAACTCGCGTCAGGATACGTGACCTGATCAAAAATCCGTAAGACGAAGGGGGATGTTTTAGTGACATCTATCGGTAAATATTGAAACTTTTTAGTTTACAAAGTTTACAGTAAATCCCGTTGAGTGAAATCAATAATTATTGTAATTCCACTGAGTTCGACTAGATGGCGGTTACTCATACAATTTAATAAATCGTCTAATTAATAATGTTCAAGTTTTCACTTCTGCCGGCACTCCCGGAGTGAAACCCGTTTTTTTATGTTACGCAGTAGACAAACAAGCAAAAGACCTGATGGAAAGTGGTCACCGCCGCCTATAGAAATCCCTTCAATCAAATCAGAGCGTACTCTGTCACGCTGCTCCTATGGCGATTGGCAGTGGCCAGTATTTCCAAGCCACCTGAAGGCCACCTTGGTTTCACGACTGTTATGCATCGACAGAAGTAGGAACCGACGGTTTGACTCGCTCCCAAAAGGACGGAGAATCTCGAACTGACGAAACTCATCCAAATATCTGCTACGGAAGACCAGTGTCGTGGTGTCTAAACTGACTGACTTGCCAAAGGGCTTATTCTGAGTAGGCGCCTTTTCGGTGTCATATTGTACTCTAAAAAGTATATTTACGGGAAATACTTTTATTAAGCAACGTTGATCTTAGCTAGTATTTTTGAAAGAATAATTCTATTCAGTGACAATATTTTGGGTAACTATCGGAATACTCACATAGCAACATGACAAAATTGCCTATACGTCTTGAAATTAAAATGCCATGGTTAGTAGATAGTCATCAATGCTAAATGCCCTCGTAGCAAAACGTCTGTATCTTAAAATGACTCGATTCAAGATGCCTTAGTTATACAAATAAAAATTACAGCAAAACCTTAAAGTACCTTAAGGTGGGTCCAGATACGATCTTTTTCCCGTACCGTACCTCCGTTTCGTATCAGCGTCGCGATCCACAACGCTAGTTTGGACGCCTGTTCGGAACGGTGCGGTGGTACGGCATCGCGATACGGAGACAGGTACGCTCCGTTCCATCGCGAGTCGATTTTCTAGCCCCGTTTAAAGGCGTTACGGAGATATGGACTATTTTTACTTTGCGTCCAGAGTTTTTGGATCGCGACGCTTGATACGATACGTGGTACGGTACGGACAAAAGATCATATCTGGACCCACCTTAAGGTACTTTAAGGTTTTGCTGAAATTTTTATTTGTATTATAAAATATTGTCACTGAATAAAATTTATTCTTTCAAAAATACTAGCTAAGATCAACGTTGCTTAACAAAAGTAAACTCCAAAAGTATTTCCCGTAAATATACTTGCAAAACAAATGGTTTTTTTTTTAGGGACAAATCACACAGATTGAGCTAGCCCCAAAGTCTTGTATTATTGGATAGAAACTCAACGCTACTATGAATATTTTATAACAAACTAGAGAAACCCGCGCAACTTCGTGTGCGTTTATCCTTTCCCGTGGGAATTTCAAAAAATTCTTTCATATCGGTTGCCTACATCTTAAACCACACTTTTCAGAACACACCCAAAAAATTGTCATTTGTATAGTAATATTTTTTTTTTTTTTTTTATTACAAAGAGAAAGGTACAATATGGCTTAAAAACTATCTGCCAAACTGCATAACAGTTTGTCGGCAGTCGTTCCCGTGGATCTTAGGTACCCACATAAAAGCATTCTTGAGACTAAACCTATATTATACAACATAACATTATAGTATCACTGAAAATCTTGTGCCAAGTGTAGTGTAACGGAGTATACAATAAAAACAAAAACAAAAACACATCACGTAGTACAAGTGTGGCAGCCAGCTTATTTTTTAACAGTCATGGACATAAAGATAAATAATGCTTCCTTAGCATGATTTTAAGACTTCGTTTGCTTTTAACTTCTCATTACAATCTTTGGAGTGGGCGTTTATGAAATAGGCTAGCCCGACCGGTGAAGTGCCACCCTTTTACAGAATATTGACGTGAAGCAGCAATGCGTAGCGTTCGGAGAGTGAAATATCCGAAATTCTTGTTTGCCACCTTTGTGGTATAACAAAAATCTAACTCCTTCCTTATACTATTTCTCGCTATATCCTGTTTTTTCTGTTATAGGTCGGCAACGGGTCAGGCACCCTAGAATCTATGTGCTCCAATAGTCGACGGTAATCACCTTATAGCAAATGATCCATATTCCTGAACTTGTTTTCCAACCACTTCCGTAAAAAAATGTTTAAGAATGTCGGTATTTCAACAACCTACCTACAACCTCAGCCTACAACCATCCATCCCTACAACAACACTACGAAATAATAGAGCGAGTCGACATAATGAAATTTCGTTTATGTGAGAAAGAGACAATATCAATATGCCATTTAACCATTGACCAATTTAACTTGAACCCTGTCAAATATTATAAAATTTAATATATTTAATTACTGACTGTTATTATCGATGAATCGATGAATATGATTCAGTCCGCTATAAACATATTTAGAATTTTAGCTGTTTTTCCGAGATCACAAACAGAATAAATAGCACGACGACATTAAGAAATCATTTTGTTTGATTATTCACAATTTATAAAAATATGACAGATGACACACTTCACTTCACATGTGTCAAATTGAAATGTAATTGAATCAAAAGCACTAAGGAGTATGAGTATTGATATCAAATCGAAGAAAATTACCCACAAAATACATATTGTTCAAGAATTTCAATAAAATAAGAATCACGTCTTCCTTCAATTCTCTTAAACAATTTTTATGCAAAATTTGAAGTAGATTGGACCAAGGAATCAAGTTGTCCCATAGTAACTTTACCCCCCTTTTTCACCCCCTTAGAGTTCGAATTTCGAAAAATCCTTTCTTATCGGACGCCTACGTCATATAATAGGTCCACCTGCCAAGTTTCAGATTTTTACGATGAGCGGTTTAGGCTGTGCGTTGATTCTCAGTCAGTCAGTCAGTCAGTCAGTCAGTCAGGACAAAGCATTTTATATATATAGATACATATAAACAAACATCCAAGATCCAGGCCAATCAGAAAAAGTTTGTTTTTCATCATGACCCGACCGCGATTCGAACCTGGAACTGGAACTGAACCTCCTGGGTGGCGGTCTGGCGTGGTAACCATTACGCCGCGGAGGTCCTTCATTGGCTGATTGTACCAGGCGAGCAGAAACGCTTAGAAAGTGCCTTAGTTCAAATAATACTTACATTCGTTTGTGTTTTACTCCTGGCGGGAGAAGGTGCTTTTACTCCATCACCAGATGCTTGATCACTCTTACTAACACTGGAATTTCCTTCTGTAAAGAATAATATATTTATTATTATTTACTACACCTGCTCGTAGAAAGTACCGTCTTTCTTCTTTCATAAAGAGCGAGAAAGTAAGAGATTCTGTCTGTCTTGACTTACAGACAGAATCTCATACTTTCTCGCTCTTTATGATGTCAGATAAACGTCAAAAAACCACGCCCTCAAATGAACCGAATCTTCTGATTGGCAGTGTCTTTTTAAAAATAAGTACAGAGACGCGAAGTCTAAGTTGCAGGTTTAAAATGAGACGTATAGATACAGATTCGTCAATATTATGACCGAGAGATCACAACCATATTGCCTATCTATTAAAAAAATAAAATAAATATTCATGGAAGAAGAAACAACGCCATCTAGTACTAAGGAACTAAGGTTATAAATAAAATATAAAGGTACATAAATCCTTTTTTTTTGTAAATAAATACTTATTATACATAGAAAACATCAAAGGCAAACAGACATGTTCATGCACACAAATGTTTGGCATGCGCAGGATTCGAACAAGCGGCCCTCTGTATAAAGTGGCCATTGCTAGCCACTCGACCACCAGGCCCGTCTATTATTGTCTGTCTTTTTTTATGTATCACATTCCCACGGCGGCTGTGTCTCCTATCATTTAAAGCCAGGATTAACGACGGCGACCTCAGATGGACAATAAGCAATGAAGCTTATTGACGTCCCGGGGGAGAAAACTACAGCTGTCTTGGAACTCACAACGAATTTAAACAGAAAGAAGATAGTCGGAGTAGGAAGTATTGAAAGGACTTCCCTCCTTAACAACTACGTGAGAGACCGCAATTTGAAGCAAAAGGCATTGTAGTCTAGAGAGATGGCAAATCAAGTGAGGCTCCATGAGAGAGAGAGATAGGGCACATCGGATAATCCGCTCAAATCGGAGCAGCCCGTCTGGGGAAGGACCTCCATCTTACAGAAGATCGTAGCCAAGTAGCATTGGTTTCGGCCATGTTGTGTTCCTACGGTGAGTAAGGTCTCCAGAGCTCCACTTTTTGTCAAACGCGTGAGTGATACCCCCGCGGTACTGCAAGGCGGACCGGATGCTTGTATGCCACCTTTATGATATAAAAAACACGGTCTATTCTTATATTACTATTTATTTATACTCACCAAGTAACTGAACACCATCTACAGTCAGCACAGAGGCTTCGAAGCCCATATCCTCGACTGCTGATGCCAGTTGTTGTGCTGTCAGGGATCCCTTGCTGACTGATATGAGAGCTGTGCCAGCAGCCAGGTCTACCGACGGATGGATGACGCCTGGCATTTCTTTTAGCATACCTGTGGGATATTAAGTTACGAACGACCTTAGGTAAGTCGCAGATGGGAACTGGATGCAGGCCGCTGCAAATCGGTCATGCTGGGAGGCCTACTTTTAGCAGTTGACTTCTTGTGGCGGTGGTGATTAAGATTACAAAATTTAGAAATTATTTTCTACTAGCTTTGCGCGCGGCTACGCTCGCGGGTAATTTTATGACATAGATCTCGTTTGATAACAAAACAACCCATGGCGCGACTTGTGGCGCCCTCTGTTGACCGATACAGCGCCCTCTATAGTAGAAAAAACATTTTCCTATTGGAATGACATACTTTTACGGGATAAAAAGTAGCCTATGTTGGGCTCTGTACCCCTGACAATATATGTACAAATTTTCATAATGATCGGTTGATTAGTCAAGTCGTGAAGGAAGAAACAAACAAACAAACAAACTCACTTTCTCATTTATAATACACTTCTGGACACTTGAATCGAGCCACCCAGCAGTTTCAACTTTGATTGCTGGTAACTTAACAAAAGTCAATGATCAATAAAAAAGTTTTTATGCAATTTGGAAGCTGGTATACTTTGCATTAATAAGGTATACTTAATTCCAAATTTAAATTCCAATAACTTGATAAAATTGCGATTTTAAGCGAAACTTGTCCTGTATAACCTTTCTCAAAGACAAGACTCGGGTTGAATTTTTGAAAAAAAAAAGGAATTATTGGAAAAAAAAAATATTCAGTAACTCGTATTGCCTCCGAGAGCGTTCATGATTGCAGTCATGCGATTTGGCATGGAGTTAATCAACGTCATTATGAAGTGTTGTGGAATGTTCTCCCATTCCTCCTCGATGGCAACTCTCAGCTCTTCCAAAGTTTGTGGTGCTGGTTGGTGAGCTCGAACACGCCTCTTCAATTCGTCCCATAGACGTTCGATGGGATTCATATCAGGGCTCCTTGCTGGCCATTCCATTGTCGTGATTCCAACATCATGAAGGTATGCCCTGACGATTCCTGCAGTGTGCGCTCTTGCATTATCATGCATAAAGATGAAGCCTTGGCCTACAAATCCAGCATATGGCATCACATGAGTCTCTAGGCAATGGTTAATGTATCGACGGGCATTTAGTGTTGGTAGACGTGGTCCTGTCACAACCTCTAGCCCAGTTTTACCATCGGCAGATATTCCTCCCCAGACTATCCACGAGCTCCCGCCATAACTCACTCTCTCTTCAATACAACACTGAACAAAGCGCTCTCCCCGCCTTCGGTAGACCTTCCTCCTTCCATCATTACCATAAAGCATAATCTTAGTCTCATCAGTAAAGAGTACCTTGCTCCATTGGCGTTGAGTCCAATGCAAATGTTCGCGTGCAAACTGTAAGCGCGCCATTCGGTGAGCTCTTGTCAGTTCCGGCCCGTTGGCTGGCTTATGTGGGCTCAGACCACGTTCTTTAAGTCTTCGTCTAATTGTTCGCGCGGAAACAGCCACTCCATGAAAGTCTCGAAGCTGTTCTTGGATCTGTACAGAGGTGAGGTGACGATTTCGTAAACTGGTTGTCGCGATAAATCGATCCTGTCTTTCTGAAGTTACCCGAAATCGCGGTCTTCCTGGACGGCGCACGTATCCACCAGTGTCGAGGTATCGATGGTATACCCTTTGCACAGCAGAACGGCTTAAAGCAAGCTGTGATGCTACATCGCGCTGACTTCGGCCCGACTGTAGAAGCGACACAGCTTGTACGGCTAGAAGAGGCGGTGTATCCATAATTTTAACGTTTAAATGGCTCAAATTAAAAAAACAACAATTTTACGATGTCTTAATTTCAAAACAATAACAGTGAATTCAAAATTATGGAGTTAAATAAAAAAATTATGTTAATTTAGATCAACTTTTCTTTTCAAAAGATTGCACGAATTTGGATTTTGTTTCGTTTTTCCATTTGATAAATTCAAAATTGGAACAACACCACTTCAAAATCATTATGAATATACCAGCATCAAAACTGCATAAAAACTTTTTGATTAACTTAAGAATATTTTTATGTTCTATGTCATTACACATAAAAATGTAGGGTGGCTCGATTCATGTGTCCGGAAGTGTATTAGTTGGGATTATTTCCATCGACTTAAAAGTAAAGACAAGCTGTACGGTTCTGAGATTATGCGGAATTGCGATGGAGCACATGCACACCACCACCCTTCAGTCAGTTGCGAGCGAGCGACGGAAGCAGTTGTGTACAATTGTCAATTTTTTATAACAGATCGTTTTTTGACAACTAATTATTATCTAAATCTATATATATAAAAATGAAACCCGTTTTCCGTTGTCACGATATAACATGAAAACGGCTTGACCGATTTGGCTGATTTTTTTTTTTGTAGTTTTCTAATACTCTGTACAAGGTTCTTACGGAAAAAAATATTAAGAAAATCTCTCAGAACGATTGAAAAAAAAACGAAACAGTACCCGGGCGAAGCCGGGCCGGGCAGCTAGTAATATTATAAAGAGGAAAGATTTGATTGTTTGTTTGTAACAGGCTCCGAAACTACTGGACCGATTTCAAAAATAGAAAGCTACATTATCAGGGAGTGACATAGGCTATAGTGTTTCCCGAAATTCAATGTGGTTCCCACGGGAACGTGCCCGGAACTTCACGCGGACGAAGTCGCGGGCAAAAAAGCTAGTAACTAGATAATTACCTTCAATACTATTGACACACGACTGACACGTCATGCCGAGCACAGAGAGCAGTACTTCGCTCTCGTTCGCCGTCATGTCTATGAGAAGATCTGTTGGTATATCTTTTGGGAGGAGTTGTCTGCAAAATTGGAAAGAAAACAAGTTAATAATAAATAAAATAAATAAATAAATAAATATATAGGGACAATTCATACAGATTGAGCTAGCCCCAAAGTAAGTTCGAAACTTGTGTTATGGGATACTAACTCCCTTTCGGACCATCAAGTTGATTTCGCGTAAAGTTGAATTCCGTAAAAGTTGATTTCCTAGAATGTTGAATATCATCAAGTTGATTTCCCGTAAAGTTGATTTCCTGTAAAGTTGAATTCCGTAAAAGTTGATTTCCCAGAATGTTGAATATCATCAAGTTGATTTCGCGTAAAGTTGAAATTCCGTAAAAGTCTCCTAAAGGCATGAAATCAACTTGATGGTCCGAAATGCAGCTTCCCATACATTTTTAATTTTGCTAGTTTGTGTTTTTATATTGACAACCCTAGGTGTACGCACAATTTTGACCTATAGGGAGTTAGTATCATATCGGTGCATTTGTAACTCGCCTTTGTTGTATGTAGCTCGCCTATGTAGTAACTGGTCTACAAATGAAATCGGTGCATTTGAAGCTCGCCTAGGTAGCAGCTGGTCTACAATTTTTTTTTTTACAATGTTTTTAAGATGTATTAGAAATTCCTTTAGGGTTATTTTATTAATTAGGATTGACTTTGGGATTGACTTTAGGATTATTTTCGAATGTTTTTGGGATGGATTAGGATTGACTTTGGGATTGACTTTATGATTATTTTGCAATGTTTTTGGGATGAATTAGGATTGACTTTGGGATTGACTTTAGGATTATTTTGCAATGTTTTTGTTATGAATTAAGATTGACTTTAGGATTATTTTGGGATGGATTAGGATTGACTTTGGGATTGACTTTATGATTATTTTGCAATGTTTTTGTTATGACTTTAGGATTATTTTGGGATGGATTAGGATTGACTTTGGGATTGACTTTAGGATTATTTTCGAATGTTTTTGGGATGGATTAGGATTGACTTTGGGATTGACTTTAGGATTATTTTTGAATGTTTTTGGGATGGATTAGGATTGACTTTAGGATTATTTTGGGATGGATTAGGATTGACTTTGGGATTGACTTTATGATTATTTTGCAATGTTTTTGGGATGAATTAGGATTGACTTTGGGATTGACTTTATGATTATTTTGCAATGTTTTTGTTATGAATTAGGATTGACTTTAGGATTATTTTGGGATGGATTAGGATTGACTTTGGGATTGACTTTAGGATTATTTTCGAATGTTTTTGGGATGGATTAGGATTGAGTTTAGGATTATTTTTAAAATCTTTTTGATTAACATACTATTGTTAATAATAAAATTAGTGTAACCCTATTAACAATTAAAATCAACGATTAAAAAAACAACCATTAACTTCAAAAAAAATATATCGAAATCTAATAAAAAAATTCAAACATTAGCGGAATCTCTAGTTCACATCGTGTCTTCTCTTCCAAAGAGCTTAAGCGCGGAGAATTAAAACTTCGCGTCTCTTTGAACGGAAAACGCTTTTGCTTTTTAATAACAAAAGAATATATTTTTATTGTCATTCTATATTTGTCGGAATAAAATTCACACAGGAATCTCATAAAGAATAACAACAAAAATGGATGTACCATGCTCATCAAATAAATTAGAAGGGGATGGAGAAGTAAAATTTATAGACAGACAAAGGTAAAATGATTTAACCATCTTCCTAACAGTTTTAAGACTTCGTGTTGAAATCGTATTTAGGGATAAGAGCATACTCTGTCACGCTGCTGCTCCAATGCGGATTGGCATAGCCGGTGTTTTCAAGCCGCCCGAAGGCCATCGACTTGGCTTAACGACTGTCATCTACCGATAACAGCCGGAACCGACAGCTTAACGTGCCATTTTCTTTAGCCATTTTTTTTACTGGCGCCGGCCATTTTGCTAGTTTTCGAAAATAGTGGTCACTTGTAAAGTAATCTATTTTAATTAAGTTTAATTATACAAGTTGTAAGTGACAAGAGATAGTTAAGTTAACAGTATGTCCTTTTTTTAAACATAATTGTATTTAGGTTAACAATATGTTTTCCATTTTTTTTGAATATATTTAAGTTATCAGAATGTTTTTTTTAAATATTGAATTTAAGTTAACATAATGTTGTACAATAAAAAAAAAACTAATTTAGCAAACAGTATGTACAAAAAATACTTTTTAAAGAAAATTATAAATAATAATAAAAAAGAATATAATAATAAAATGATTTTTATTTTGACAAAGTCCATACTGTGATAGTTACAAAATTATTCTTACATATAGTATTATATATGGGTCCTACTTTATAAATGAACTTCCTTTTAACACATGACTATATAGGGTACATATGATCATTTAAGCAAGGAAATAATGGTCGAGTATTAAAGTATGTAAAAAAAAAATTTAGTAAAATCCGAAAAATTTTGATTACTACATAAAGCCATGATATATTCACTGAATACTAGACCATTATTTCCTTGCTTAAACGATTATAATGTAACCTATATAGTCGTGTTAAAAGAAAGTTCATTAATAAATTAGGACCTTATATAAAGAAAAAGACGTTGACACCGTCAACATTCGAAAATAATCCTAAAGTCAATCCTAATTCATCCCAAAAACATTGCAAAATAATCATAAAGTCAATCCCAAAGTCAATTCTAATCCATCCCAAAAACATTCGAAAATAATCCTAAAGTCAATCCCAAAGTCAATCCTAATCCATCCCAAAATAATCCTAAAGTCATAACAAAAACATTGCAAAATAATCATAAAGTCAATCCCAAAATAATCATAAAGTCAATCCCAAAGTCAATCCTAATCCATCCCAAAATAATCCAAAAGTCATAACAAAAACATTGCAAAATAATCATAAAGTCAATCCTAATCCATCCCAAAATAATCCTAAAGTCAATCCTAATTCATAACAAAAACATTGCAAAATAATCATAAAGTCAATCCCAAAGTCAATTCTAATCCATCCCAAAAACATTCGAAAATAATCCTAAAGTCAATCCCAAAGTCAATCCTAATCCATCCCAAAATAATCCTAAAGTCATAACAAAAACATTGCAAAATAATCATAAAGTCAATCCCAAAATAATCATAAAGTCAATCCCAAAGTCAATCCTAATCCATCCCAAAATAATCCAAAAGTCATAACAAAAACATTGCAAAATAATCATAAAGTCAATCCTAATCCATCCCAAAATAATCCTAAAGTCAATCCTAATTCATAACAAAAACATTGCAAAATAATCATAAAGTCAATCCCAAAGTCAATCCTAATCCATCCCAAAATAATCCTAAAGTCAATCCTAATTCATAACAAAAACATTCGAAAATAATCATAAAGTCAATTCCAAAGTCAATCCTAATCCATCCCAAATCATTCCAAAATAATCTAAATCCAACCTACATTATATTGCAAAATCATAGGCGAGTTGATAAATAGGCGATTTACAACTTAGTCGATTTACAATTTACAAGAGTTACCAGTTGATAAATAGACCGGTTGATACATAGGCGAGTTACAAATGCACCGATATGATACTAACTCCTATAGGTTATTTTGCAAACTTAAACATTCTGGGCAATCCAACGTTTTAGGAATTCAACTTTATGAGAATTCAACATTTTGCGAAATTGAAAAAAATCAACATTCTGGGAAATCAACTTTTACGGAATTCAACTTTACGCGAAATCAACTTGATGGTCCGAAAGGACTAACTCAATGATATTATATTTTATAACAAATGCATATATATATAAACATCCAAGACCCGAGGCCAATCAGAAAATGTTCGTTTTTCATCATGACCCGACCGGGGATCGAACCCGGGACCTCCAGGGTGGCGGTCTGGCGTGGTAACCATTACGCCATGGAGGATAATAGTATTTAAATTATTTTTTTCTTGACGAATCACACAACGCCATCTAGTCCCAAACTAAGCAACTAAGCTTGTACTATGGGCACAGATATTATAATACTTAACAGTACAGATAGCTCACTCCATACATTAAACGTAGCCGTTCTAAGTGCGCTTATTGCTCGGGCAATTTTTAGTACCAAAATGGAAAACTAGATGTCGCCCGAAAAAACATCACAGACAACTAAAATGCTTTTGCGCTTACAGTCGAACCAATAGATGGCAGTAGTGGCGTCAAATAATCAGAGCACTAATCCGTTTTTTTTTTCAAAATTAGATTATAGGTATGTGCTTACTTATTACTTAAATTACACAAAAAACGCACTTAACAATCAATTTTGTAATAATCTTGCACGCATCAGGTAAATTCATATTTACGATAAGTAGAAAGTAAGTACCTATAGGTACAGTCGCCTCGAGGATAGCAGGACCATCTTTAGGATGATTTTTGGTTGCAACATCCAACATCCTAGTGGACACATGTGGCTCAAATAAACAAAAACCCTGTTTGGTAACAAAGAAAAGGACGAAGCTGACAAAAAATCCGCTTACAAGATGTGCAAGCGATTTTTTTCTAAAATGGTCCTCCTATCTTCGAGGCCACCGTACCTACCTAATTATGGGCACTGCCATATTTTTTAAAAGTTAGTGTAAATAGGTAGTAGGCATGTTAGTAGGTATAGTACTGTTAGGTTAATCGCGGGTAGCAACAGTACTACCCCCGCCACGAGCCTATATAAGAGCGAGGTGAACCGTTTGCCGGACATTTGCCTGCTGTCATCCGAACGGTGCACATCGCTCTCGGCGCGTTGTCGGTATCGTTTGCATTTATTATTTGTTAAGGTCATTTGTACTTGTTATATTTCCGTTAATTAAATAGTCGTATTTTCGTTAATTTGATAAAACCAGTGTTTAGTAAATTATAGATGTAAGATTGGCGTTTTTGTAATAAATTCGATTATTAAATTGTTAATTTTAGGTTTGTTTAAAAATTGTTTTTTTTTAATAAAATTCTACTTCTGATTCTAATATCAGAAGTGGGATAAATCAAGCACCTTAGCCCACTTTCTGTAACAAAGCTCCAATCTTACAAACTAGAATTACTCTGGTGATTAAGCGCTGGTATGTCGGATCGACAACGAGTTTCGTGTAGCCAAACGCGCCGAGACGAGTGCAATGATAGGTTACGTGTTCGGAACGACTCGCGTAGGTCGAGGAGTAGGTCACGTTCACGTAGTCGCTCACGCAGACGGGGCGATTCGCGTCGGGCGCATAGTAGATCGCGTAGTCGCTCACGCAGACGGGATTATCAGCGTCGGACGCATAGTAGGTCTCGTGGAAGGTCTCGCCGACGGGACAGAACGTGCACGCCCTCCGTGTCGCGAGAATATCGAGATAATGATTCGTTGATGCAAACAACATTAAATTCTATCTTGGCACGCCTAAATACATTAGAAAATAATCGTTCTAGTAATATGGCGAATAATATTAATGGTGAGAACATTAGCGAGTCACGTTCGATATCCTCGCGAGCGATTATTAACAGCGACGCAATAGACACTCACCATGAGGTGATCTTAGCTCGCCCATGTAACGACCCTCGTGAACTTAATTTAAACAATGACCCTCGAGTAACTGACGCTGCTAGTGTGGACACTTCAGTGCGAAATGATTCCTCGATACAGCCTGCCCATAAAGCCGAGGTATCGGAGTCCACTCGTATGTTGGCAGAGGCAATTAAGTCACTGAATTCTTCACACTCGCAGAATTATTTCGTCTCCAATTTTGACCCTGCTTTACACGACATTGAGGTGTGGTGCGATGAGGTTGAGAGAGCTAAAATTTCAAATAATTGGCAGGATTCGGAATGTTTGTCGCGCGTGTCACATTGTCTCAAGGGCGACGCTCGTACTTGGCTTAGCGAATGGATAACTAATGACCGCACCTGGTCTAGCTTTAAACGCGAGTTTAAACCGTTGTGTCCGAAAAAGTTAGATTATGCCAATATCCTTTACGGGGCAATGAGTACCTCTTCGGATAAGTTTATCTCTTATGCCGAGTATGCGCGTCGCACCTTATTAAGGTTACGAATTGTTAAGGGCCTTAGTGAAGAATTAATGGTGTTGATTATCATTCGGGGTATAACAGACCCGCAAGTACGTGCAGCCGCGGCAAATGCCGGTTTAACGACGGAAAATCTTATATCTTTCCTTTCCATTTACACCAAACCTACTCGTGTCAGACCTGATTTAAGACCAAACCATAATGTACAGAAAAAACCGTTTCACTCAAATAACTCCGGTAGTTTCAAATGTTTTAACTGCGGGCAGACTGGGCATAAAAGTGCACAGTGTCCAAAAAAATCTAAATCCGATTTATACACAAAAACTAATTCCGAAATGCCACATAGTTCAAATAAAAATGTTCAGTGCGGTTTTTGTAAGAAGTTAGGTCATGGTGAGGACACTTGCTTTGCCAAAGAGAAGTCACAACATGTGTAACGTGCTCGTATATGTAGATGACGTGCTAATTATGAGTAATTCTGTTGAGGAAGGAATTAAGTTGCTACGGCAAGTACTACAAACTCCTACTGAGTTCGGATTTTCTATAAACTTGCGCAAATGTACTTTCCTTGCTACCGAAGTAGAATATTTAGGCCGTCTAATTAGTGAAGGACAGGTAAAGCCGAGCCCACGAAAAGTGTAGGCATTGGTTAATGCCCCGGTCCCAAGTAACGTAAAACAGGTTAGACAATTTTTGGGTTTAGCCGGATACTTCAGAAAGTATGTTCCAAATTATGCTACTGAGACTGTCTGCTATTTTCATGCTAACAAAGAAGGACGTAAAATTCACTTGGGGACCGGAGCAGGAACTAGTGCGTCAGAATATCATTTCACGATTAACTAGTAGGCCCGTTTTATCCATCTTTGACCCCTCGTTACCTACGGAACTGCATACCGACGCCAGTAGCAAAGGCTATGGTGCGGTCTTAATGCAGATATCCGCTGATAATCAGAAACGCGTAGTAGCATATTTTAGCAAGACCACACAAGGCGCCGAAAGCAGGTACCACTCTTATGAGCTGGAAACTCTGGCGGTCGTGAGAGCGTTGCAGCACTTTCGTCATTATTTAATGGGCCTACATTTCAAAATCATCACAGACTGCAACGCCCTCAAGTCCACGGAAAAGAAAAAGGACCTGCTTCCACGCGTGGCTCGTTGGTAGGTCTATTTACAAGACTTTTCCTTCGACATTGTATATCGAAAAGGTGTCATGATGTCCCATGCTGATTACCTTAGTAGGAACCCTCCTGTTCAAGTTCTCCAAATTACTAGGCCACGTAACTGGGCACAAATAGCCCAGCACGCTGATAGTGAAACACAAAGTCTCACGCAACAACTTCGAGACGGCCAGTTGGATTCTCGGCGATATAGCCAGATTAATGATGTCCTTTACTACCGTTATGATCGTGTTGGCGAGGAGCCGAGGCAGCTCTGTTTTATACCTAAGGGTTACAGACTGAGCTTGCTGAGGATTTTCCACGACGAGCACGATCATATTGGTATCGAGAAGACGGTAGACTTGATCCTTAGACATTTTTGGTTTCCCGGACTTCGTCAGTTTGTGACTAAATATATCAATCACTGTTTAGTATGTATCTCGAACAAACGTGTACCAAGGGCACCACTCCAGCCCATATGCTCTCGGGAGAAGCCCGACACTCCTTTTCACACTTTACACATAGACGTGTTGGGTCCCTTACCGGAGTCCGAGGGGTATAGATTTGTACTGGTAATGGTGTGCTCATATACAAAATACTGCCTATTATACCCGATTTACAGACAGGACGTTAGCGAGTTAAAACGTGCGTTTACGAATGCTATTTCGCTTTTCGGAGTTCCTAAACTCATAATAACCGATCGCGGACGAATGTTCGAATCTACCGATTTTACTAAATTTTTTATCCGATATTAGTTGTGATATCCACTACATTACGCCCGAAATGCATCACTCTAATGGGCAAGTAGAAAGGTATGTACGAACTGTTTTAAATATGATTCGTATTGAGACTAATCACAAGGGTGCCTCTTGGTCCGAACAGACCTGGAGACTTCAACTCGTTCTCAACATGACTCTTCACTTGTCACTTGTTCGTGACATTACTCTCGATCGTTCACAAAACCAGGAAGCGTGGCGAGAGTTGTGTAGAGCCAGAGCTAACGGGTTACTGAACAAAAACCAATCACAGCAGGATACTCGTGTGAATCGTCAACGATGTGCGCCTCGTACGTTCGCTGTGGACGACTTGGTATTTGTAATAAAATATTCTCAGTCAACAGGAAAGCTCGACTCCGGCATGCGTGGGCCTTATCGCGTTGTGAGAAGCCTGCCCAGCGACCGCTACGAGCTGAAGTTACTGAGTGGCTCATATGGCAAGACGACGCAGGCGGCAGCCCAGTATATGGTGCCCTGGCGTGGTGAGTGGTGCCCCGAGACGGGCGCTGCTTTCTTCGAATGTGAGTTGAGCCGATTAACGTAGTGCTGAATTGCGTTGATTTAACTTATCATAAAGGGTGGCCCATATGATCTGCAATCACGATAGGCACACTGTATTTACACATAATTTACATATTACACACAAACAGACACGTACTTTTATACTTATACTCCCTACACTTATCGTCCCTGTTCGCTTATCCTTGAAACAGCTGATGTGATAAGTTAAATCATACACATTGCACTGAGGGCTCGGTATACGCGTGTATTGTACACAGTGTTGCGTATTTGGTGTGAGAAACGACCAGAACTTGGCGCTTCTGTGTTATGTGTGGCTCTCCAGCAGGGAGATTGCCAGTGTGAAGACGTTAATGATTTCGTCTTGTTGTGTAGACCAATAGACGCGTGACCATAGTGTTGCCTCCGTCTGTGTCTGGGGTGCCTGGCACCAGTTTGTGACAGCAACAGGGGACGCCCTTTGTCTGTCTGGTGAGTTCACAGATGCGGCTCCGACCAAGGTCAAGTCCTCGCATAGTCCGGAGTACGCAGAAGCCTTCGAATTGGTTTGTTAAAATGAGAGCTCTCAGTGTTATTGTTTTATAACTTCTTTATAACTTTTACACGTTTGGCTTGATCGATCAGTTTTTAATGAAATGTTTTTTTAGTTGGTGAACCTGAGGATTCTGTTTCGAACCTCGCAACCACAGCGCGTGACGCGGACGAGCCTGTCGCGCCCGTAGCAGGCCCGTCTTCAGAACCACGTGAGGAGTTGGTGTTACTCCGCCACAGGTCGAGCACCCCGCTGACGCTTCAAGAAGTCGTCGAGGACGCCTCCACGTCAGGAGAGGCCGTGTTAGGTTAATCGCGGGTAGCAACAGTACTACCCCCGCCACGAGCCTATAAAAGAGCGAGGTGAACCGTTTGCCGGACATTTGCCTGCTGTCATCCGAACGGTGCACATCGCTCTCGGCGCGTTGTCGGTATCGTTTGCATTTATTATTTGTTAAGGTCATTTGTACTTGTTATATTTCCGTTAATTAAATAGTCGTATTTTCGTTAATTTGATAAAACCAGTGTTTAGTAAATTATAGATGTAAGATTGGCGTTTTTGTAATAAATTCGATTATTAAATTGTTAATTTTAGGTTTGTTTAAAAATTGTTTTTTTTTAATAAAATTCTACTTCTGATTCTAATAGTACCTACTTGATGGTCAATTTTATTATTGTCGTTTACAATGTTTTTATTTCTGCTTTTTGTACCTATCTATTTAACCCATAATGTACCTACCTACTTAGAACACCGAGTGCAAATTAAGGTGAATGAAATGCGTTTCGGCGGCGAGGGAGGCGCTTTATGGCGCGCGACGGAGGCAGCCCCGCGAGGCGTAAACGGCTTCTTGCGTGCCCGCAGGCGCACAGGGCACAGGCGCACAGTACCGCCGGCGCGCAGCCGCGCGCCGCGCCCCGCCGCCGGCGCCGCATCGCGCCGTCGTCATCGTCATCGCGTCGCGTCGTCGTACTCGGCTTGTAGATTGAATATTTAGCTAATATTGCCGTGCCGTTTTGCAAATAGTTATATGTAAATACCTACTTTTGATATTTCAAAAATAAGTTTTTAGGGTTCCGTAGTAAACTACAAGGAACCCTTATAGTTTCGCCATGTCCGTCTGTCCGTCCTCGGTCCTACACTCATATTAACAATGCTAACAAAGTGGTAGAACAAAATTTTGAAAAATATATTTTTTGGGCCTACAAGGAAAACTATAGTAAGCTCTACTAGTAACCGAGTAATAGCCGACGAACTTATGAAGTAAAATTTCTTTGACGAAAACGTATAAATGTCATAGTACCTATATGGCATTGTACTCATCTGCAAGCAAGAAATGCGTAGCCAATACGGAACCCTGCATTGTGCGTGGCCCGAAACGTACTTGCCCGTTTTTTTTAAACCGTTTATTCAAGGTAAAAACAAAATATAACAACAAATATGCCGCACCACAAAAGCCGCGCAGGCGCAGTCTGCAGATCTGAGTAGTCCTTATCCTTACGAATATTATAAATGCGAAAGTAAATTAAAAATAAAATATGTTTTATACCACTAAGGTGGCAAACGGTTACATACCGTATCATATGATTCCTATGGATGCGTTGCCGACTATATTATAATAGTCAAGTGGGGCAACTCGGATACAAAAAACTGATCCGTGTCCGAGTTTACTACATTCAAATTTTGATTTATGCGACTCGGACGATTTTGTAATTTAAAGTAGTAAGATGTATGTACCTATGTACACGTACAGTCAAGAGCTGACTGCTTACCATCAGGCGGCCGTATGCTTGTTTGCCACCTTAGTGGTATAAAAAAAAACAGGTCGACCTTTATATTGGATTTTGTGCTGTTCTTAAGTTCTATGTTATAAGAGCTATAAATGTAGGTACGGCAAGTATAAAGCTCGACGTGCACCTGACTGTACGAAGATTGCATTTAACATTGTTAATTTAGGATCATTAGGCTGTTGGAATTATACAAAAAACGAGGCTAAATTCGCAAAGCGTGATGTAGTTCTGCGTTTTTGGTATGTTGTATGGTTATGTTAGGGTAGTCTGAATTCAAATATAAATGTGAAAACTGACAAAATCGATTCACTGTTCGCTCTCCAGGATCAAAGTGATTACATATTTATGGAGGTGACTGTACCTACCAGCGTTGCGCAACTACGCTACGCGCATCAATTCAATCCACGCAGAGATAAACCGAGCGCGCGAACGCAAACAGAAGCAGGCGGTGTGGCAACGTTGCATAGCATGCGCTTCGCGCCATGATGACGTTGTGGCCGTGTCGCAACGTCGCACGCGCTTCGTGATAATAACGTTGTTAGTAGGTACCAACTTATACAAATTTAACACAATTATATTATGTAAAGAAGTCTACTTTGAAAAATTGAAAGTATTATTGAAATTTTGAAAGATAAAAAAACTTACAATAAAATTGTAAAACAAAACGCAAAATGGTAGGTAAGTATGAGATAATTTTTTAAAAGAAAAGTATTTGTAAATCAAGTGTTTAACACAATGCAAATATAAAAAATAAAAAGAAAAAAAAATAGGTAGGTACAAAAAGAAAAAAATATGTCGGAGAGATAAAGTGGTTTCGATACTAGTAGCGTCACCTATTGACAGCTATTAGAACTATAATGACATCACGTATTAATCTATGGATGACAATGACGTTTATCTTTATGTTGCCAGTGTTAAGTGTCAGTAGATCGTGGGTTGAATGGTGTGACAGTCTTGACCGATGTTTGACAGATAAATCAGACGCCATTGGATACACGACAGTGCCATCGTAATGTTGTGCACACTGATTCTTTACGTGTCTGGTAATATCAAGATGAGGTATTTGTATTGAAAAATGAATCTAAATGAATCTGCGACAGCAGCGGTGGGATATGATCAACATTCCTCCAATTTGCCTGACTAACCTGCTACCTACCATTGACGAGGAATATTTCCGGGATACCGGGACTCATAATAAGTATTGTAATAACAAAAGAAAGGTCAGTATTTTGTATTACATTTTAATTTTGGCACAGATTCATTGGTTAAAAATGTGTTCTAATTAAAGAACAATGTGAAATAATGTCGTTTCCACGAAGGACAAAATGACCAATGAAATGTTCTCGGCATCGTGTAGATATTCCGATGTGTTGTTGAAAATCAATAACATAGTATAATGTTTATTTACAAGTTTTGCAAGACGCTTAGATTCGAAGTGGTATAAAAGTTTGCCGATATTAATTTACGTTTACGAGTATTTTGATATTACAAAAGATACGCTTCTGGGAAAGATGCCTCAGTGTATCGTAACATCGGAAACTCGATGTTTATGGGGTTCTGATATACAACGTGAAAGTGAAGTGGTATAGGGCTTCCGCGAGTATGTAAACACACGATATTTGTTCGTTTTTATCACACATTAATTATTGTAGTCGCCACTGCAATTCTTCGTGAACCATACAGGGCGCGATTCGCGTGTTGTGTTCGTGTGTTGTGGTGACCGCTGGTTCTCATTGAGACTTGTTATCACGATAACTGATGAGTGTAAACTTTGTTTCTGGAAGTTGCACATTGCATAACCTTGCACTGCGTAGCGGTCAGGTCGTAATGGTGTGTGTGTTTGTTTACTGAACATAAATAAAATAAAATTACAAGTTGATGAGTAGTGATTTTATGAATAATGAGATATTTTTATAGCTATCAAGTAGGTATTGTCCGACAATGGATCAGAAAATGGACTGATATTGTCGCATTCTATGAGAAAGTTTAGTGTCTATGATATTATTCGGAGAGTTTTTGTTCTACATTTATTTGATTTTAGACAATGACTGTGTTATACTACAAATAAGAGTGGTATGTACAAGCTCACATTCTTTTTATTATTATCTCTGAAAAAGTGTCCTAGTTTCATAGATACAAATAATAATTGTCTAATCACATAACTCTTAGTGTAAAGAGATAGTTTCGTCCTGTTATTCAAGACTACTATTAACCCCTGTTATTGTTACTAAGATTAAAAAGGGGTCAAAATCAAAGGTATCATGTGGAGAGTGTGGTTATTAAAAGGGGTTCAAAGTTTTCATTCATTTTTGAGATACTTGGATGTTTTGTTTTATTTTCATAAAGTAACTTTTATAACCTCAAACAAATTGTTTTATTTCCGAGTTCCGGACAATGATGGCCGGGGAGACAAGAATTGGCGCGGCTGGTCCGAGGTGTACCAGGCCTGCCACCTGCTCATGGTGGTGGCGAGGTAAACGTGGCCGAGGCCGTCTGTGTGGCATGGTGCGGGGCCGCAGTAATAGCGCTCGCAGTCGAGGTATCCAGGATAAGGAAATGGCCCGGTGATGTATTGCATACCCTGATGATTTTCATTGTTAATGATTGAAGTGACTACTGAGCAATAATGTTGAATTTTAAGTTATGATTTTTATAGAGTTCTGTTTTGTGATTTTGAGTGTATACGCCAGATGGAGGCAATGACCTCATGTTACCAGAACTAATTGAAGTTATGAATTTGTTTTGAACTAAATGTTGTGAGATAGTTGCTCAATGGTTTCGATCATGAAGTATAATTTTAAGTGAAAGTTAAAATTATGCTTTATTAATTGATTTTTATTGAATTATGAGCATTGAATGGTAAACCTACTTGTGCGGTTCATGATATGTTTGATTGATGGCAAGTGTGACAACGGAATATGCGAGGTCATATACCAGTTTAAGCTAAAATACTAATTTGTAATGTTGAGTAGAGTAAGTGATCTATGTGGCGGGAGATCAGTGGATCTGTGAGAGCCGGTTGGCTAGGGTAGCCATGGAAATGGAGAACTTACTCAGCTGATTATCTTTCAAGTAATTAGACACCATTTTGTTGTAGCGGTGATGGTACATGATTCTCTCTGGTAGACCTTAGTCTGCTCCTATAACACTTTATACCAAAATTTCAGTTTTTGTTTGGTAACTTGTAATTTGTGCCACACAACGATATTTTAATTTTAATGAAACTGTGGTAAGATGTAAGATTCTTTATTATTTCCATTAGCACACGACACATTAGTGATTGTCTGTTTGAAAACAGAATGTGACCTTAAAATAAAAACATGTAGTTAATTGTGAGTTGCTTGCAAAAACGCATTTTAAAGATAATAACACATTATGGCTGTTGAGATATGAGTAAAGTCTGACTGTTACACATTAGTGATTATCTTTTGGAAACAAAACGTGATCACAAGTAAAATATTTAATTGTGAGTTGCAGAAATACATTTTAAAGTTAATATCACAGTAAGACTGTTGAGATATGAGTAGTCTGTGACCGTTACACATTAGTGATTGTCTTTTAAACAACAAAGTGACCATAAGGTAAAATATTTAATTGTGAGTTGCAGAAATACATTTTAAAGTTAATATCACAGTAAGACTGTTGAGATATGAGTAGTCTGTGACCGTTACACATTAGTGATTGTCTTTTAAACAACAAAGTGACCATAAGGTAAAATATTTAATTGTGAGTTGCAGAAGTACATTTTAAAGTTAATATCAGAGTAAGACTGTTGACATATGAGTAGTCTGTGACCGTTACACATTAGTGATTGTATTTTGAAAACAAAACGTGACCATATAGTAAATTATTTAATTATGAGTTGTAGAAACGCATTTTGAAATTAAAATATGGCTAGGCAGAGCCATTCGAAGTAGATTCATTCGAGACAGTCGCCCATTATAAAAAGTAAAGCAGCCGTGCTTCAACCTCGCAGAACTCTAGTTGCTGAACACCATCTAGTAGGTCTAGTAGTGAAACTTTATAGCTAGTCTTTGATTTGGTTAAATGACCGAGACGTTCATAGCGTAGGTACTTGATATCCCCAATAGAGAAAATCAGCGTGACGAACGCAATAAGTGGTTACCTATGTTACATAGGTTATTAGAGCAGTCTGAGTTAACAATGTTCATGAATCCTATATTCACCTCGCGTATGATAATATTAAGATAAGACTCTAGGAAGAGTTTACGATTATTAATGATTTGAAAGTTATTATTTCCTTGATTCAACGTTTGTTGTTGATGATGATGACAAGTGACGACGTAGACTCTGAATTCTAAGTCCGTGTAAAATCGCCAAGGTTTTGTCTAAATGATTGTCAGGTATAGCCGAGCCAATATCTAGGAACGTGGCCAGTGTCTGTCATGAACGTTTGCGTAAATAGCCATCTAGCCTACCAGAATTGACTGAATCCTATAGAATCCAGAGTAAGCGATGATTAATTTTATTTAATTAGATTCCATCTTCGTAATGTGCTGTAGTCTTTCATCTGTTAATTGGCACAAAACGTGTCAAATCGCATTAAGACTGTATTATTTTGACTTCTATTACAGAAAATAACTTCAATGTTTTAATTTTATTAAATGTGAAGTCGAGTTGAAAAATAACTTGTATTTATTTCAGAACGATAAGATGTTTTACTACATTGAAAGCTTCTACGCTTTGTGGTTGTATATTTGGATTGGTTTGAATTGACATTGAAAGCTTCTACGCTTTGTGGTTGTATATTTGGATTGGTTTGAATTGACATTGAAAGCTTCTACGCTTTGTGGTTGTATATTTGGATTGGTTTGAATTGACATTGAAAGCTTCTACGCTTTGTGGTTGTATATTTGGATTGGTTTGAATTGACATTGAAAGCTTCTACGCTTTGTGGTTGTATATTTGGATTGGTTTGAATTGACATTGAAAGCTTCTACGCTTTGTGGTTGTATATTTGGATTGGTTTGAATTGACATTGAAAGCTTCTACGCTTTGTGGTTGTATATTTGGATTGGTTTGAATTGACATTGAAAGCTTCTACGCTTTGTGGTTGTATATTTGGATTGGTTTGAATTGACATTGAAAGCTTCTACGCTTTGTGGTTGTATATTTGGATTGGTTTGAATTGACATTGAAAGCTTCTACGCTTTGTGGTTGTATATTTGGATTGGTTTGAATTGACATTGAAAGCTTCTACGCTTTGTGGTTGTATATTTGGATTGGTTTGAATTGACATTGAAAGCTTCTACGCTTTGTGGTTGTATATTTGGATTGGTTTGAATTGACATTGAAAGCTTCTACGCTTTGTGGTTGTATATTTGGATTGGTTTGAATTGACATTGAAAGCTTCTACGCTTTGTGGTTGTATATTTGGATTGGTTTGAATTGACATTGAAAGCTTCTACGCTTTGTGGTTGTATATTTGGATTGGTTTGAATTGACATTGAAAGCTTCTACGCTTTGTGGTTGTATATTTGGATTGGTTTGAATTGACATTGAAAGCTTCTACGCTTTGTGTTTTGTATACTTGGATTGATTTGAATTGGCATTGAAAGCTTTAACGCTTTGTGTTTGTATACTTGGATTGATTTGAATTGGCACTGAAAGCTTCAACGCTTTGTGTTTTGTATACTTGGATTGATTTGAATTGGCACTGAAAACTTCAACGCTTGTGTTTGTATACTTGGATTGACGTGAATTGGCGCTGAAAGCTATAACGCTTTGCGGTATACTTGTACTGGCCTACGAATTTCTCCTCACTTTGAGTTGTGACCAACATTTTAAGTTTTTGGATATAGACAAAATGCAATAATGAAGTAAGAGAACTTAGTGGAGAAACGGAATAAAGATTATTAATGCGAAATTGTGTGTTGAACTTATGCTGGAAACTCCAACGCTTCATGGAATCGTCTCTAAGTTGAAGGTTATTGAAAGTTCCATGGTTCATGTAAATGTGTTGAGTGCTTGACGCCTTACGCAATTGTTTTATGTGGTAAGCTATGAGCTTTGCGGGCGTAACGCGTTAGGAGCCTCGCGCCCCATGAAGGCGAATGTTTAGGAGAACTGTGCTCCATGTGGTCTACCTCAGCGTATTGTGTGAGTATGTGTTGGCAACTTGCCGGTGTCGCGCGAGAGCGCGCAACTTGTCAGCATGGCCGTGTCGGAGAGATAAAGTGGTTTCGATACTAGTAGCGTCACCTATTGACAGCTATTAGAACTATAATGACATCACGTATTAATCTATGGATGACAATGACGTTTATCTTTATGTTGCCAGTGTTAAGTGTCAGTAGATCGTGGGTTGAATGGTGTGACAGTCTTGACCGATGTTTGACAGATAAATCAGACGCCATTGGATACACGACAGTGCCATCGTAATGTTGTGCACACTGATTCTTTACGTGTCTGGTAATATCAAGATGAGGTATTTGTATTGAAAAATGAATCTAAATGAATCTGCGACAAATATATGTTTATAATTTATTTTATATAATAATTTGATTTGCTTGTCAAGAATTAAATTTAGCGCCATCTATCTGTGTCTGATTAAACCTATCTATCTTATTGTTATAAAGAAAGCGACATCTGTTGTGAGTTTGTGACATCAAGTGAAATATTTAGTAATAAATTACGAAACAAATTGATTTTACAGTACATTCTTCGCTATTTTCAGGATTGCATTTCATTATAAAATTATAAAAACTATTAAAATATTGTTTTCAGTGCGCAATTTTACTTTATTTTGGATTTACATAATCTTCAATTACAAATCGATACTCTTAACGCCATCTATATTATTTAGGGTTGAACTACGTTTAGTTTATATGGAGTTGACCACCTGTGCTATGGGTTAGATTGCTGATAAATATACTTAAATACTCTTTTTTTTTTTGTAAATAAATACTTATTATACATAGAAAACACCCAGAGTATGGCAAACAGACATGTTCATGCACACAAATGTTTGCCTTACGCAGGATTCGAACCCGCGGCCCTTGGGATAAAGTGACCATTACTAGCCAAGCCACTCGTCCACCGGGCCTGTCAAAATTGTTAATTGTTAATTTATTTTACAAAAAAAAACTGTGCAGAAAGTGGCTCTTTACGGCATAGTTATTATATTTAAAAATTGTTATTTCACTTTCTTTCAAATTGTTTAAAATTACCTGGTCTCGTCCTCGTTCTCGGCGGGTACCTCGAACCCCATATCTTCTATGTGCGACCGTATGGCCTCCACTGAACATACGCGGGGGTCATATCTGAAATAACCAGCTTTTTCCGATAACTCCACCTGAAAAATAAATTGTGCTGTACACAATTGACACTGTACACAATTCACAAGGCGTCATCTGTTCCCAAGTAAGGTAGGTTTATGTTTGTGTTATGGGTATTAGGCAACGAAAAAAATTTGATATATTATCCTTACTAATATTATAAATGAGAAAGTGAGTTTGTTTGTTTGTTATTCCTTCACGGCTTGACTAAGCAGTCAATCATTATGAAAATTTGCATACATATTTTTCGGGGTACAGAGCCCAACATAGGCTACTTTTTATCCCGTGAAAGTATGTCATTCCAATGGGAAAATACTTTTTCTGCTATAGATGGCGCTGCAATTTGCAATTTCCTTCCAACAGATGGCGCCACAAGTCGCGCTATACGTGAATCATAAAATTAACCGCGAGCGAAGCCGCGTGCAAAAGCTAGTTGTAAATACTTATGAGCTGTTACCCGCGGCTCCGCCCGCGTATTAATTTGCCTATGTTGGGCTCCTGTACCTATAACAATATGTATGCAAATTTTCATAATGATCGGCTGCTTAGTCAAGCCGCCGTGAAGGAATAACAAACAAACAAACTCACTTTCTCATTTATAATATTATTATGATATAATACATAGACAACAACCAGACTCGAGAACAAACACAAGTGGCATAAAATAAATAAATAAATAAATATAAATATTGATGGACCAATCACACAACGCCATCTAGTCCCAAACTAAGCAACTAAGCTTGTACTATGGGTAATAGATTGCTGATAAATACATATAAATACTTTTTTTTGTAAATAAATACACATTATACATAGAAAACACCCAGAGCAAGGCAAACAGACATGTTCATGCACACAAATGAAAGAAAGAAAGAAAATGGTTTATTTATTGTCTAACTTACATTTAAGAACTTAAAAAAATAACTAACAACAATAAAATAATAGAGAATGTAGATCAGACAACAAAAAGGCATCCAGCATAAACCGTGGGGTCGTCCGACTCCATGGCGCTGGTCTTCCGCAGATGCCTGTTTGCAATATAACACTACTGTGCGCAAACGTGCGTAATAATTAAGTGTTTTAATATAAGTTGTTTGTTTTGCGCAGGATTCGATCCCGCGGCCCTCGGGACAAAGTGACCGTTGCCACTCGACCACCAGGCCTGTCAAATGTTTGCCCCGACCCGAGCAGGAATCCAACCCGCAACTCGCTGGGAATTTCAATCATTATCACGCACGCTAATGAGGGAAGACCTTTCAATACTTCCTACTCCGACTATATTCTTTCTGATTAAATCCGTTGTGATTGTAATTTTATGTTGAGACAAATTAATGGCACTATTTATTGACATTCCACGTACGTAATGTTGTATGTATATATGTACCTAGTTTTAAATTGTATGTTGAAAAAGAAAAGAAAAAAGACAAGTACGATATATTTATAAATGTCAAAAAGGCCGTAACTGGTTTCTTTGGCCATTTCTCTTTACCAGTGGTCATTTTGCTTTTGTTTCCGAAATGGTAGTAGTTTATAGAGTAGATTAATTTATACAAATCATTTATTACTGTATACTCTGACAAGAGAACGTGTTTGTGAAAACCTATTCTCCGAATAAAAGTTTTGAATTTTGAATTTGTGAGTTCCAAGAGAGCTGTAGCTCCTCCCCCGGGACGCCAAAAAGCTTCATCGCTGTCAATCTGAGGTCGCCGTTGTTGATCCTGGGTCTACAGGAGACACAGCGGTGGGAATGTTAGGTAGTCTTGTCCCGAAAAAGGCTTCTCTAGTCAGAGTATAACATAGATTTATTATATACTAGCGTTAGATTGGCAATGCGAAAGAGATAGCATACGCGTTTGTTAGAGCGAGATACCATTCTTCCTATACACGCTATCGGACTGTATCGGCCTGACGTCAGTCGTGTTAAAAACAAATCACACTTATTTTTACAAAATTTATGGTTTCTAAGTGTAGTTTTGGTGTTAATTCGACGTGATTAAATATGGTTACCTGTGCAGTACCTGGATGTAACTCAAACAAAAAGGAAACTCCACCAAATTATATATATTGCTTGCACACATGTACATTACATACACGCACGCTAGTGTATTTTGTTTTTTGGTCTCGCCTTAATCATACCATTGCCGATCTATACGCTAGTATATACTAAATCTATGGAGTATATACAATAGTAAATTGTGTAATTAATATACTCTCTAAGATACCATTTTTTTATGTCATACAGTAGACAAACAAGCAAGCGGGCCCACTGATGGAAAGGGGTCACCGCCGCCTATGGACATCAGTAACACCAGGGGCGCTACCAATGCGTTGTCCACCAAGGAAGTTGGAGGAAAGGAAGGAGGACGGCAGGGGAAAGGAGGAGGGGGAAAGACGGGATAGGGAAGGAGTTGGGCTTCCGGATCTCTCACTCACCGAACGAAACGCATTGCTGCTTCACGTCGATATTCTGTGAGAGGGTGGTACTTCCCCGGTCGAGCTAGCCCATTTAGAAATGAAGTTTTATTTACCTTAACGTATTGTATACCGGGCAGCTCTATGACGGAACCCTCGATGCTTCGGACACAGGACTGGCAGGTCATGCCATTGATCGGCACCCGAACAGCTGTTGGCTCACAGCTGGATTCCCTGTGGATAAAGATATAGGATATTTGTAGTAACATAAAAAAATAAGGTTCATTTAATTCAAGATAATATTGCCCATAATATGTACACATAAAATAAAAATAAAACAGAAAGAAACTATTAAATTACATAAATAAAATAATTTTAAAAAACCGGGAAAGTATGTTAAAGGACTGGAAGATTGTAACTCTGGAAAGGTACGATAGAATGAAAATATTGCAAAATCAAACGCTTTTGTCCAGCAGTCTGGGGATCTGGCTGAATAAATTAAAAATTAAAAAAGTTGTTTATTTTGTAAAAATAAAATAAATAAACTCAATAATTTTCATGTCCGTTTGATAGTTTCATACTTGTCATGTTAACCGCGATAATAATACTATTTATAACCCGCTGCGTGGTGAATGGAAGAGTCGATAGTGTATATTTTTTCCCGTGGGAAACCTTTATTCTCATGGGATAAAAAGTAGCCTATATCGCTCTCCAGATTTTAGGCTATCTCCGAAAAAAAAAACATTATCAATCCAGTTGTTTTCGACGTGAAGGAGAAATAAACACACATCAGGGGGGTCCCACTCCGCAGTCAATCGTACCTAAGTACGATTGACCTTGGGACCGGCCCGGCCGGTTAATCTCAAGGCTACCACCACTCGGCTCTCGCTCGTGCCGCTAGCTAGACGCATCGCGCGGACTCGGCCGCAGCGCGTGTCGAGTAAATAAAAAATGACAAACTATACGAAAACTAGGTACTACTGTTGTGTGCAAGGTTGTTTAAATAAATCAAAGGCGGAATCGGATATAAATTTTTTTAAACTCCGTACGGATAATAAAAGGTAAGTTATTTTGTTGAGTATTAATCATCACGTAAATAAACTGTAACTAATGTAGGTGAATGAAATAGGCACATACCTAACTGGTAATTTAATATTCAGATTAAATTCTTCTCTAAAAGAAGACAACCCTAACGTCGCCAGAAGAGGTAAGAAATACGCGATAGAAAGAGAGGCAACTTCTAGGTGATTATAACTGTAGGTTGTATCGTAGCGAGAGTCCCTATTTCTTTAATTTATTTTGCGGAATGAATCTTCTGTACGTAGTACTATTATCTATTCTGTGCACACATTTACATTTATAATATTACTAGCGCCCCGTCCCGGCATTCCCACGGGTTCTGTAAGAAACCCATTTTAAAAAAATATGCAAATCTTTCCTCTTTAGATGGAGCTAGCTAATAGCTAATACAGTGCTACAATGCTATTTATGAACGTTGCCAAAATTGGAACTACAACTTCCGTTCATATTGTATATGTCACTTTTCGACAGTGCGCTTTTGACAAAATGTATGAAAATATGCCACAGTAACGCCCTCCTACAAACGTCACTCACGTGCATAAATATCATTGTTGCACTGTACTATAGATTAGCATAGATAAAAAGAACTCGACTATTAAGCTATTTATACGTCGTCAAAATTGTATTTTTTCTAGATTTGTGAAAGGATTATTAAGTAATTTTTTTTTTGCATTTACTTCTCTGAAATTTGGTATAACATGACCATGACGATATAAACTAACTATTTAAAAATTCAAAACTAACCTTATTAGTATGTAGTTATGTAACTGGCATATAAATTTCACAATAAAAAAAAGAAGGATATTGGCGCGAACGTCCAAACATGTTCCAAATTCGAATATTCAACATTGACGTTACTACAAGTCACGTTCAACCGGTACACACGAGCGCCGAGTGCAATAACAGATTGACTATAAACCGCTGCAGCGCTTGCAAATTAATCATTTAAAGATGTTAAATGACAAAAAAAAGGCCTTAACTGGGTACTTACGCCATTTCTTTTACCAGTGGCCATTTTGATTTGTTTCCGAAATGGTAGTAATCATAGATTTATTATATACTAGCGTAAGATTGGCAATGCAAAAGAGATAGATCATAGCATACACGTTGGTTAGAGCGAAATAGATAGGAGAGACCATTTTCCTATACACGCTACCGGACTGTATCGGCCTGACGTCAGTCGTGTTAAAAACAAATCCTACTTATTTTTACAAAATTTATGGTTTTTAAATGTAGTTTTGGTGTTAATTAGACGTGATTAAATATGGTTACCTGTGCAGTGCCTGGATGTAAATCAAACTAAAAGGAAAATATACAAAATTATATATCTTGCTTGCACACATATACGCATTCCACGCACACTAGTGTATTTTGTTTTTGGTCTCGCCTAATCAAACCAAAGCCGATCTATAGGTACGCTAGTATATACTAAATATATGGTAGTAATTGTAGTAGATTTATATAAAAGAATCATTATGATTTGTGCACTTCTACAAGAGAAAGTATCTGTGACGAGTAGTACATATTTTATAGAGTAGATTGATTTATACAAATCATTTATTACTGTATACTCTGATAAGAGAACGTGTTTGTGAAAATCTATTCTCCAAATAAAAGTTCAGACTTTTTTAAAATTTATTTTTTTAAGTTTATTTAATAAATCCCTTGCTCTCGAATGCTTGGACGTTTCATGGTTTCCGAATTGTTCCTGTTGGACCAACTAGTTGTGCATAATAGTTGGTCCAACAGGAAATGGAGATTTTATTTTTTATGTGATTTGAATGTACATATACTATTTTTGAGAAATAAACGCTTATTATTATTATAGTTCATGCAATAAAGCGTTACATTCGCAATTTTTTTTACAAAAAATATTTTTTTTTGCGTTTTTTTTATTATTAAAGCGCTGAATTCGCTTAAAGTTCACCAAATCGCGTCGAGTGCTACTATGTGCCGTGTGAATTCACTGATAAAATGTCTTTGAACTAATTTATTTATTTTTTTAGAGGTCACACACAATACTATAGTTTACTAGCTGATGCATGCGGTATTACCCGTCCAGTTATTTTCGTTGCCGGAATGATAATTATCCTGTGTGTGACGACCTCCGTGACGTAATGGTTACCACGCCAGACCGCCGCTGGGTCTAGAGATACCAAATTTGGAATGTAGGTTCCTTACGACGTCTTAGGGTGTACTAAGAAAGGATTTTTCAAAATTCCCACGGGAAAGCGTGATATACGCAAACGAAGTTCGCAACCAGTAAATTTTTTTTTGTGTCCCACTGCAGGGCAAATAGTTTGAAATAATAAAGAAAAAAGTCATTACAATAAGAATAGTAGTTTTTATCGCGCATTTTGGGAACGTGATTTCGCAGGTAAAACCTCGAACAAAAGCTAGTTTATATTTAATAAAGATTAGTTGCGCTAATTAAAACAATAATTAGTCATAACTAAAATGTTAATATAAGATTTATTAGTTTTTTTCGCCATTTACGAATAAGTTCCGGTTAGCTTTTTTTTTTAATGTAATGGAAGTTTTTTTTATGACCTGGCGTTATACCTCGCCAGACCGCCACCCAATAGGTCCCGAGTTCGATTCCCGGTCGGGCCATGATGAAAAACGAACTTTTTCTAATTAGCCTGGGTCTTTGTCGTTTACCTATATATGTATTTGTTATAAAATATAGTATCGTTGAGTTAGTATCCCATAACACAAGTCTCGAACTTACTTTGGGGCTAGCTCAATCGTGTGATTTGTCACAATATATTTATTTTATAAGATGGGTTTGCAAATAATGGTCACTTGATGGTAAGTGATCACCTAGGCCCATGAAAGTGGTTGCGGAAGTATCACCAGTGCCCGCGACCCCGCCACGTGAAGGTGGAGAAGGTGGCAGATAGGGACCCGATTCTACTAACACAAATGCACCAATGGACTCTCAATGGTGTCTCAATCGTGTCTCAAAAAATGCCGATAGTGTATCAGTGGAATAGTTATTGACATTTGTTATGGACTTAAACAATAAGTTAAACATTATGGCATTCTTTTGAGACATGATTGAGACACCATGGAGAGTCCATTGGTGCATTTGTGTTAGTAGAATCGGGCCCCAGTTAGGTTTTTAGTCAGTATCCCTCATTGGCTAGAGAGGTGAGCCCGACAAACCCCCGTCGCTTCCCCAAGTGGCAACATGCAGTAATGCATTTGACTTTAAACAGGCCCGTGAAACACAGAAGGATTAGGACGGTTGGCAAAAGAATTGCATTAGAAAGTCGATTTTCTTGTCTTTAACTAATATTATAAAAAGGAAAGATTTTTATTTTTGTTTATAAGGAATTAACTCAAATACTACTGGACCGATTTGAAAAATTCTTACACCATTAGGAAGGTACATAACCCCCGGGTAACATAGGCTTATATTATATATTTAAAAAAAATCGGGATCCTTGGTAAAATCCTTGCGAAGTTGGGACGGGGCGGGACGCTAGTAAGTAGTGAAAAACAAAAAAAATTACTTTCTGTTTTATAACTTTATTAAACTTTGAATTTTATCGAGTCTAATGTAATTTTAAATTGTAATTTCTCTTATCGTTTGGAAAATTTCAATAGTATAATTACCGGTAGCATGTTAATTACAAGTAATTTATATTTTAATTGTGTTTTTTTACAATTTCGTTCTTATAAATTCTAATACTAAGTACATTTAATTTTCCTCCTCTCCCAAATCCAATGTCGTCCAAATCTTTTTCTCCTCAAATCAAATCTTCTCCAATTTTCTTTTGGAGATTATTGCAATTAAATTTAAACTATGACAACTTTGGTCTATAAAATATATTTTATTAAAAGCGCACAGAAGAAGAAAATAAATAAAATAATAATAAATGTATGGGGACAATTCATACAGATTGAGCTAGCCCCAAAGTAAGTTCGAAACTTATGTTATGGGATACTAACTCAACGTTATTATATTTTATAACAAATACATATATAGATAAACATCCAAGACCCGAGGCCAATCAGAAAAAGTTTGTTTTTCATCATGACCCGACCGGGGATCGAACCCGGGGCCTCCTGGGTGGCGGTCTGGCGTGGTAACCATTACGCCACGGAGGTCGTCAAAATGAAACTATTTATCTTGAAACTTTGCAAGAAATTAATATTGTTACGTAAAAAAAATACTGCTCAAATTCCAATCGTCATACACATGCATTATATATATCAAGAACTGAAAAACTGTGAAATAAATTAAGCAGCAAATTGATTTAGCAACATAATTTCAATTTGGCTAGAATCACAAACCGTTCAAAACCAAAGCGATTAAAAAATAATAGATAATTAACGTACGTGCAAAAAACATTCGGGACGAAGGAGGCATATAGTTGGGGAGGGGGGGGGGGGGGATTTTATGGGGTTAAAACTCTGAGGGACGAACGACGAGCGACGTTCTATTTTCAAAACCGAATTTGTAAACTAATCAGTCAGTTTTTGAAACGCATTTTTAAAGTTTTTACGCATTACATTATATCTGTCACTGTCAAAGTAATGAAGAAAAGAAAAAATGATAGCTTGATATTTAAAATTAAAATTAAAATCCACGTTACAGAAACTGGCTGAAAAAGATAAAAAAAAAATACTTACAAAAAAATCTAAATGACGATCGTTCTATTTTCAAAACTGTACTGCTCTGACAGTTTGAACCACCTGCCTTGTTTAAAATGGCCGCTTTATTTTATTTTGTATTAGAATTAATAATATTATTTTAGAACAATGAATGTTTGAAGTTTAGCTATTATAGTTTATCTTATTAATTAAGTTAGCTTACATAATAAGCCTATGTAGGGCTGACAACAATAGCAAAAGCTAGAACACACGCGCACATAAACCTCTACCACACACGCGCGTTTTTAACGGTCGATATAGGGTTATTTCTGAGTGGCCCCACGACAAACTGACCCAAGGGGGTCAGTTGCGGGTGACTCTTTTTGAATTGGCCGACTGAAACAAATGGGGCCAGTCGCGTAACAATTTTCGGGATGTGGCCGACTGACCCCATGGTGCTACTTACGTTAGGTCTGGTGATGATAGGTTCGTATGCGTTATTGCGTCCCGATTCCTTGCACACAGGTGCGATTTTATCGTCCGATATTTCTTCGACAGAGCTTAACGTCAATATCGCATGTGTACGGTCGTTTACGTCCTGTTACAAAAACATTCAAGAACTCATATCGGAATATCGCAGGACGGAGAAACGCAGCGTCCTAATTCCAATTGCGGCGTTATTATCGCAGCTGTTACTATGGCCATCCTAATACAAAATATACTGAAACAGATGTCGCAATAACGCATGCGACATTATCGACCGTTAAAAACGCGCCTGTGTGGTAGAGGCTTTACTTCTTAAGACGATAAAACGACATATTACCAATATGTCGTTTTATCGAATAAGCATAAAAATGTATGGCAAACTGTCACAAAATTTTATTGACTTGAAGCCGACTATCAAAAGTTCCATGAATAAAAAAGGTTATTATAAACTTTTATAGTGGATACCGGTTTCCACAGAAAACCAGCGTATGCAACCACATGCTGAGTGGATACCCATTTGGGACACAATTATTTTATAAGTATGAATTAAGATATATATGTTTAGTGTTAAGTGTTCCAAATAAATATTTTTTATTTCTATCTTACATACATCATTGGTGAGACCAAAGCGGCAAGACTCCGCTGGTTCGGACACCTGGAGAGAATGGAGGTGGATCGGGCAGTGAAGTGAGCATAGGGTCAACCGAGAGGCCGATGGCCTGTTGGTCGACCTAAATACCGCTGGAGCGACGAGGTGATGAAAGACCTGCAGAGCCTCGAAGTTGACTGGCGACAGCTGGTTCAGAATCGCAAGAGATGGCGAGATCTGTTGTCGGAGGCCAAGATCCACTTTGGGTCGCTGCGTCATCGTAGTAAGTATTACAAAGTGGAAGGTAGCGAAGAGAAGCAGGGGGAAAAAACAGGGAGTAGGAAGGTTAAGAACCTCTTTTCTTCCCCTGTCCTTCCTACATAGGTGGGCAACACATCCAAGATCTTAAGGTCATGGATTGCTTACCATCAGATGACAAGCTAGCTCATTTACCCATCTCTCTCATTTCAAAAATAAACATTTCTTTTTATATTGATAAAAAAACTTTCTAAAAAGTCTCCAATTGGATCCTGTTTTAAGAAATATTATCAAGCTTAAAGCAGTGAGTGAAAGGCAAGAGCCTTGACTGTCATGGCCGCCCCAGTTTCCGGCTAAACCATGTCATAGTAACAATAATATATCGTTTAACAAAAATCCATCAAATAAACCTAACCTAATAAATCTGAATATATATAAGGAGAAGCTGACTGACTGACTGACTGACTGACTGACTATGACTGCCTGACTGACTGACATATCAACGCAGGGCCTAAACTATAAGGGTTGGAAACTTGAAATTTTGCACAGGGGTACTTTTATAACGTAGGGGAGCACTAAGAAAGGATTTTTCAAAATTCCCACGGGAAAGCGAGATATACGCAAACGATGTTGCGAGGAATTTACTAGTAATAAAATAATCAATAACAAATTTCCCTGACGATTACAGCATGGGGTAATTCAAAAAGGGTGTGAGGTTCTTACAGGGTCGGCAAAGCGTTAGTGATGCTTTTGGTATTGCAAACGTCCATAGGCTGAGGGGACTGCTTACCATCAGGCGGCCGCATGCTTGTTTGCCACCTCAATGGTATAAAATAAAAAAAACTATATATACAGACAGTTGCAGACAAACGTGACCACTCAAACGACTAATCAGATTTCAACGTTTCATCGAGTTCTTCTTTTCGTGTCAATGACTCATATAAAACAAAATTCCTGCTACTGGCAAGATGTTCAACCAGTGAGGTGGCATTATCCGTGGCCTTCCACAAATCTGTGTAGGCACAGTCAGTAGGGCAACCCGGGCAACATAGGAGATGACCCATCGTCTGCGGAGCGTAGCTAAATAAATATATAGGGACAAATCACACAGATTGAGCCAGCCCCAAAGTAAGTCCGAGACTTGTGTTATGGGATACTAACTTAACGATATTATTTTTATAACAAGTACATATATAGCTAAACATCCAAGACCCAAGGCCAATCAGAAAAAGTTCGTATTTCATCATGACCCGACCGGCGATCGAACCCAGGACCTCCTGGGTGGCGGTCTGGCGTGGTAACCATTACGCCACGGAGGTAGTCAATACAATGAAACGGTAGTATGACGCAAATATTCCTTCCTTTTGCTTACAAAACGTTAACTATTGTTATTTAAACTTAACCTAAATTAACTTTATAGCGAATTCAAAGTTCCAAACAGCGAATAATCCGTTCAAATCCGAGCAGCCCGTCTGGGGAAGCACCTCCACCTTACAGAAGATCGAAGCCAAATAGCATTGGTCTCGGCCATGTTGTGTTCCTACGGCGAGTGAGGTCTCCAGAGCTCCACTTGGGGGGTTAGCAGGGTTGGCAACGCGTGAGTGATACCCCCGGTATTGCAAGCGTCTATAGGCTACGGTGATGCTTGCCATCGGGCGTGCCGAATGCATGTTTGCCACCTTAGTAGTATAAAAAGATAGATTTGGAGTGATAATGCATTTATCATAGGGACAAGCCCACCATACATTTCCACCGCGATGTCTCCAGTAAAGCCAGGATCAACAACGGCGACCTCAGATTGACAATAAGCAATGAAGCTTATTGACGTCCCGGGGGAGAAACTACAGCTGTCTTGGAACTCACAACGAAATTATTCAAATAATACGGAGTAGGAAGTATTGAAAGGATTTAATTATATTACAGCAGAGCAGTGTGTTCTCCCAGTTATGACCTACGGAGCTGAAACCTGGACACTTACTTCCAAACTTGTGCGAAAACTTCAGGTGGCGCAAAGAGCCATGGAGCGAGCAATGCTAGGCATCTCGCTCATAGACCGTATCCCAAACATAACAATACGTAAGCGCACTGGAGTTACTGACATCGCTTTAATAGTGTCCAGGTTAAAGTGGAGATGGGCAGGCCACATGAGTAGGAGGGATGATGGTCGCTGGACGCGGAAGATTGCGGAGTGGCGCCCAAGAACCGGTCGTCGGAAGATAGGGAGGCAGCCCATGCGCTGGGCTGATGACATCGCCAAAGTCGCAGGAAAATCCTGGATGCGCACCGCCAGAACAAGACCCTTATGGAAAGCCCATGAAGAGGCCTATACCCAACAATGGGTGATGACAGGCTGAAAGAAGAAGAAGAATTATATTACACCTTTCCCGTGGGAATTTCTGAATGTATTAAACAAACAAAGCTTCCCCTTGAATCACTCTGTTTATTTCTGAAAACTAGTTTAAAATCCATTGAGTAGTTGAAAAGATCCAAGCGAACGACATCGGAAGCTACTTCATCCTACTGATATGCGAAAGTTATGTGTATGTTTGTTACTTGTTCACGCTCAAATGGCTGGGCCAATATTTATGATATTTGGCATGTAGGTAGCTGATACCTTGGATTAACACATAGGGTACTTCTTTTCGCGAAAAATACGCAATTCCCGTAGGATTTCATCAAAAGTCTGATATAGATAACTACACGCAATTTTGACTTTGACTACTGTGTCAAAATAGCTACTTGGCATGGATTAACTTGTTTGCCCTTTATAAAAAATCTGTCCCATATCATTTTAATCTGATTACGTCATCAACGTGGAGGCTGTAGCTATTATTAGGTCGCGTGGGCGTCGCGAACTCACGCCCCCTCAGGAATCTTTCATTTCACATTTATTGGAATATCTGAAATACCCCTACTATTAACAGGCCGGTGACGCGTTGGTACTGACCCTGGTTACAAGCGAATACGGGTTCGATGTCGACACGGGGCAAACATTTATGTGATTGCATTTGTATCCCGCTGTTATAAAGACAAAAGTTTGTTACGTTTGTACCTTCTTCACGCTCAAATGGCTGGACCAATTTGTATGATATTTGATATGTAGGTAGCTGATACTTTTAATTAACACATAGGGTACTTTAAATCCCAAAAAGTACCCGATTCCCGTAGGATTTGGTCAAAAGTCTGATCAATGACGCTTTATAAACTAGATGGCGCTGCTGTGCATAAATACACGCGAACGAAGTCGCGCGTGTTTCGCTGGTTTGTAAATAAAATGTAAATTATTCTTAATGGCAACTTTTTTTTTTTCTATCGAAGAAAACCATCCGAAAATCATTTGAAAACTATCAGAAAAACTTTTGAAGGCCTTATGATCGAGTTATAACCCTAAAGAATTTTGGATTCAAGTGAAAAAAAAAGTAGCCTGGGATGCATTGAGGGATCCAACAAAGGATTCAAGTAGAATGAGGGAAACTACAAGTAAGTTTTCGGATCGGATCGGAGGTAAGTGATTCTGCGGCTTTTTAGGCGTTAATCGATGGATGACAGATTTTAAAAATCATTAAAAATTGCCATTAAAAAGCCATTAAAAAGCCAAGCCATTAAAAATTGCTAAATGACAAAAAAGGCCGTAACCGGGTTTCTTTCGCCATTTCTTTTACCGGTGGCCATTTTGCTTGTGTCCGAAATGGTGGTAGTATATAACGTAGTTTATTCTCTTTATACATATATACAAATTGTAAATGACAAGAAAAAGTGCCTGTGAAGGTCTAATTTCTGAAATAAACGATTTCATTTCATTTCATTACATTTCATTCCATTGGCCTTCAGGCGGCTTGGAAACATTTGGCATCTGCCATATAAATGTAATACCCACACCGATCGGTACCGACCCGCACAGATTTGTCTGTACCTGAAACTTTATGTAAGCATCCTTACGGGAAGTACCCTGTAGGTTTTGATTCCCATGAGAATGTCGAAAATGGGTCGAAAATGAGGCATAAACGGCTGTATCTTTCAATTGCGTTGGCTTAGAAGTTTGATTTCTTCACAGCTCCTAGGGACAGTAGACCTGAGTGTTTAATATAAATTTCAGCTTGATAACTCCATGCGTTCCAGAGAAAAAGGCCATCAAAGTGATCTTATAAGGGTTCCGTTTTTTCCTTTTGAGGTACGGAACCCTAAAAAAGCTTTGACACATTATTTACACTACTATATCTAATCTGCCCTTATCGGTAATATTTATTTATCTAATCACACGATAAATATCCAGTCAAACAAACAATTATCTCGCTATCTCTTTTACCCTTCCGAAATACGGTCATGCATGACAGAGATAGCATATATATACCCTTGGACAAATATTGTAATCGAAATTTTATTTTCTCTTCTAATACTAGTTGGGGAACATTTTTTTATACCAACCTACTTGAAAACCGTATTGGAGCAGCGTGGCAGAGTACGCACTAATCTCCACCGATTGAAGGTAGACCCGTATCCCTACAGGGGATGATTATGGGTTGACATGATAAATACTTACATACAAAATAGACACGAGACGAACATAAATGCCATCATGTTTGTCCCGCTTCAGGAATCGAACCTGCGCTCTCTAAAGCCGAAGGTAGGATCACTGGCAACGCATTGGGCCGTTTTTATCCCATGGGATAAAAAGTTTCCCACAGTAAAAAATATACACAATTCATAGTCAATTTTTTTTTATACCACTAAGGTGGCAAACAAGCTGACGGCCCGCCTGATGGTGAGCGGTCACCGTAGCCTATGGACGCTTGCAACACCGGGGCCATCACTCGCGCATTGCCGACCCTGTAAAAATCTTTTAATGCCCCTTTTGAAGAACCCCATATTACAGCCTAAAGGAGAGACCTCGGCGGGGATCTCATTCCACAGCCCCAGCGTTCAAATTATCCTAAAATAGTTTTTTTCTTACCCAAGCACTTTTATACTCCTAAAGGTTACTTTATATCCCACGGGATAAAAAGTATTCCACATTAAAAATACAATTTAACAGTCAAATCCTAAAAAAAAATAGTACCCACCACCACCGGCCTGTTTTTATCCCACGGGATAAAAAGTATCCCACAGTATTAAAAAAATCTTACCCAATCTCTAGGTCATCCAACCGCTGATACTTGATTCCGCGCATATTGCCGTCTCTTTTGCACACACACAAAACACTATCACTATCTCACTTTGTCATTTTACCTTTACCACTATTGTTTGTCTTTGTATGTTGTTAACAATGTTTAAACAAAGCTATTGTAAAATAAATGATTTATTAAAGAAATTATTTATTTCCCGACATTTATATTGCAAGTTAAATATTTGACTAATTTATTTAATAATTGACAGACGATGAAAAATGAATTTTTGTTTGAAATATTTGTCATAAAATATAGTATCGTTGAGTTAGTATCCCATAACACAAGTCTCGGACTTACTTTGGGGCTCAATCTGTGTGATTTGTCCCTATATATATTTTTTTTAAATATATGTCATTATACCACAGACTTATAATATCGAATTTTATCACTCCCTAATCACTCATGTCCCTATTTTTTTTTTTTTTATATATGTCATTATACCACAGACTAATAATATCGAATTTTATCACTCCCTAATCACTCAAACACACGTTTGACAATAGATATACCTAATTACTAATAAATATTGTTAATAAGATAAAATATAATTATTATCTATTCAATACACTTGAAGGCGTGTGCAATTTTAGTACTGAGTGCATTATTTATCATGTAAACACTATTGTTTCATATATTCACAGTACAGTGCAATTTATTGGGATCATAGATTTATTATATACTAGCGTAAGAAGATTGGCAATGCAAATGAGATAGATCAATTCGAAAGTGCTTGTAATATGCTTATTTGAATCAAAATATTTTGATTTGATCATAGCATACGCGTTTGTTAGAGCGAGATAGATAGACGAGACCATTTTTCCTATACACGCTATGGGCTTGTATCGGCTTAACGTCAGTCATGTTAAAACAAATCCCACTTATTTTTTACAAAATTTATGGTTTTCAAGTGTAGTTTTAGATAGGTCTCTTAAGAACATCGAGGGTGTGGATAGATCATTTTCCGATGCAATGATCCGTTTGCGAATTATTTACATTTAACGTGTCAATTTTTGTTTTGCACGGTGGTCCCCCCTATATCTCCGAAAGTCTTGTGTTTAAAAATTTGAAAAAATTCATGGTAGTAGTCCATATAGTGAACCTACAATGAAAACTATAACGGTTAAGTAGGCACTACTAGTTACCGAGTAATAGCCGACGAACTTATGAAGTAAAATTTCTTTGACGAAAACGAACAAATAAATATAAATAAATATTCCTGGACGAATCGAAATGTCATAGAGTATGGCGTTGTACTCATCTGCAAGTAAAAAATGCGTCACCAATACGGAACCCTACATTGTGCGTGGCCCGACACGTACTTGCCCGGTTTTTATTTATTGTGTGAAATGCATATGTATGTAAGATCTTACAAATGGGATAATAAATTACTCTATAAACTACTACCATTTCAAAAACAAAGCGGCACGGTTGGAGGCGCACTCACGACTAGGCGCGCCGCTACACTCGGGAGAAACTGCCTGAGACTGCCCGTGAAGAGACAGATGTCCTTTTATGCCTATTCAAATCTAAGCGGTACGTCGCTGTCGGTAGATAGATACATACCGCGCGTGTTTCTGGCCATGGTCTTTTTACCAATCTAAACACGCCGCTGATTTAGTTATGAAAATACCGGTGGGATGTGTCAAATAATTAGCCATGCACTGTAATCTTTAGATAACATTTTAATATGCGTAGAATACTATGTAAACATTGGATGAACGATCGTGAACCAATTGAAAAAGGTGTTTATTATTTTGTTTATAATTTAAACGTACTCTCATTTTTCCCGTTCCCATGGGAATTTTGGAAATAAATGAACTATTATTAGATAGAGTATTTATCTCCCCCCCCCCCTCTATTTACGCCAATGTTGTCTCTAGAAATTTGATATATTATAGCGCGTATATAAGAAACTAGCTGACCCGTGCCCACTTCGTTGGGCATAATGTTAAAAGCCTTTTTATTTTTTGGTTTTTTTATATAACCTATGACACTCAGCAATAATGTGGCTTTCTATTGGTGAAAGAATTTTTAAAATCGGTTCAGTAGATCCCGAGATTACCCCTTACAATTTAACAAATACACAAACTTTACCTCTTTATAATATTGTATAGATAAACATTTTTTTTTTTCTTTTAATCATTTTTTTTTACTTTCTTTCAAATAAGTTTTACGTAAAAATAATCTCATTACGTGAATATGCAGTAGCGTTTAGCGTACCTATGTGTAACTATGATTAGCTAAGCTTGAGGTACGGTCACATAGAGAGCTATATGAACTAGAAATTTTTTTTGTTTGTTTTTTTTTAAAGTACTGGACCCATTTCAAAAATTCTTACAACGTTGGGAATCTACATTATCCCCGAGTAACATAGGCTGTATTATTTTAATTTTTTTAATAGTTTCTAAAACCCGTGTGCAGCCGGGGCGCTAGTAATTAATGAAAATATAAATAAAATAAATAAATATATAGGGACAATTCACACAGATTGAGCTAGCCCCAAAGTAAGTTCGAAACTTTTATTATGGGATACTAACTCAACTATACTATATTTTATAACAAATACATATATAGATAAACATCGAAGACCCGAGGACAATCAGAAAAAGTTCGTTTTTCATCATGACCCGACCGGGGATCGAACCCGGGACCTCCTGGGTGGCGGTGTGGCGTGATAACCATTACGCTACGGAGGTCGCCAAAAATTTAATGACAAAATAGGCCGTAACTGGTTTTCTTTCGCCATTTCTCTTTACCAGTGGTCATTTTGCTTTTCTTTCCGAAATGGCAGTAGTTTATAGAGTAAATTAATTTATACAAATAATTTATTACTGTATGTACACGTACAGTCAAGAGCTGGGGCCCGATTCTACTAAACAAATGCACCAATGGACTCTCAATGGTGTCTCAACCGTGTCTCAATAGAATGCCAATAGTGTATCGGTGGAATAGTTTTTGACATTTGTTATAGATTTAAACAATATCATAATGTTTAACTTATTGTTTAAGTCCATATCAAATGTCAAAAACTATTCCACAGATACACTATCGACATTCTATTCAGACACGATTGAGACACCATTGAGAGTCCATTGGTGCATTTGTGTTAGTAGAATCGGGCCCAGGTCAACCTTTACATATTGGACTTTGTACCATTCTTAAGTTCTATGTCATAAGTGCCAAAATCGGACTGCAAGTGTAAAGCTCGACGTGCATCTGATTGTACCTCTTTGACGAGAGAAATAAAAGTTTCGAATCTTATAAACAGCTCAGTAGTACACAGCCCGGTATGTAACCGGGCCCTTACAATGTGAAAGTACAAGAGCGAGAGGTCCAATTGAAGCGAACAGGCATACACTTTCTTTATTACGACATTTTGTTACACTTCAGTTAAATGTAAATCACTATTGACGACCTCCGTGGCGTAATGGTTACCACGCCAGACAGCCACCCAGGAGGTCCCGGGTTCGATCCCCGGTCGGGTCATGATGAAAAACGAACTTTTTCTGATTGGCCTCGGGTCTTGGATGTTTATCTATATATGTATTTGTTATAAAATATAATATCGTTGAGTTAGTATCCCATAACAAGTTTCGAACTTACTTTGGGGCTAGCTCAATCTGTATGAATTTTCCCTATATATTTATTATTATTATTATTACGTCATATGACATGGTTTTTAATCTGTTACTACATTACCAAACATGTACTAAATAATAAAATAAATATATAGGCACAAATCACACAGATTGAGCTAGCCCCAAAGTAACTAATTGTGTTGTGGGATACTAACTCAACGATACTATATTTTATAACAAATACATATAGATAAACATTCAAGAACCGAACCAATCAGAAAAGGTTCGTTTTTAATTACGACCCTACCGGGATTCGAACCCTGGACCTCTTGGGTAACGGTCCGGCATGGTAACCATTACGCCACGGAGGTCATCAATAATATATTCCTTATTATCCACCTTCGCTCGCGTTGTCAAGGCGAAGTGCCAATCAAATCAAAGACAGATTACACGCCCCTTTGTTGGAGAAATTCTGTTACAGGGTAGAGGTGAAATTCCTCTTGCAAGCAAATGAATGCATATGCTTTATTTACATTACACATAATTCATAATTCATTTATTCGTTCATGAACATGGGTTAGTAACAATATTGGTCTTAAAATTTACATTAATGTACAGCCATGCTCCACCTTGTTGGCATACGAACTATTCACGGTTTAAAATAATAAAATATCAATAAATTATACTTATAACATTTTTGATTCAACACAGTTTGTTTGTATTCGACGACAAGGCGGCATTATTGCTAAGCTTAAGATAACGACTTTATACCCCACACGGTTGTCACTGTCAAACAGGAAAGGCAACAGCTTGAGACTAGGGTGCTTACATAGAGAGTCAGGTATCCGGCGCCGACAAGACGCAGGTCGGCACCGGTATCAAAGGCGGTGCAGTTGAATATATGATTTATCTATTTATCATTTAGGGTCTTACTTGAATGTTTATCTATTGTATTTGTTATAAAATATAGCATCGTTGAGTTACACACAATGATAAAATGTATGGTGTGCGATGCGGGCGGATTTGGATTTTCGTCAAAAACTTCCAATTTAAATGTAAGTTTTACATAATGTTTTTTTTCACATATTCGTGTTCAGTATCAGCAGTAGATACGCCTCCAAATGAAATGAAATGAAATCGTTTATTTCAGAAATTAGACCTTCACAGGCACTTTTTCTTGTCATTTACAACTTGTTTAAATAAAGAAAATAAACTACGTTATAAACTACCACCATTTCGGACACAAGCAAAATGGCAACCGGTAAAAAGAAATGGCGAAAGAAAACCGGTTACGGCCTTTTTTTTCATGTTCTACTTTCTTTTTCTCTCCTTTTCCAAAAATATGGCAACTGTACAAAACCACACATTGTTAATTTATATTTTATTTATTTATCATTCTATGTATCTTGATGCGATCAATTATAAATAGACATGTTATCGGTGCCGACAAACTGTATGCAAGTCAAGCCTCCGCCAATCGGACCCGCACAAATTCGTCGGCGCCGCGCCGAAACCAACTGCTCTACGTAAGCACCCTTAACGTGATATGTATTAAAATAAGTGTTAATATTAGTTTTAACGCCATATTGTAATAAACAGAGAGACAGTATCAGTGATGCCGATAAGCATTATCCGATAGTATACTTTTTCTGATTGGCCTCGGGTCTTGGATGTTTATCTATATATGTATTTGTTATAAAATATAATATCGTTGAGTTAGTATCCCATAACACAAGTTTCGAACTTACTTTGGGGCTAACTCAATCTGTATGAATTGTCCCTATATATATTATATACTTTGAGTAGTGGATTGTGTAATTCAGGGAATATATTCAGTATCAGAAACTAGTAAATACTATGTTTCCCTATATTTTGATTATTTATAAAACTAGCTTTTTTGACCGCGACTTCGTCCGCGTGAAGTTCCGGACCCGTTCCCGTGGGAACCACATTGAATTTCGGGAAGAGCCTATGTCACTCCCTGATAATGTAGCTTTCGAATGGTGAAAGAATTTTTGAAATCGGTCCAGTAGTTTCGGAGCCTATTCAATGCAAACAAACAAACAAACAATCAAATCTTTCCTCTTTATAATATTAGTATAGATTAATAAACAAATAATAAATATTGTTGGACGAATCATACAACGCCATCTAGTCCCAAACTAAGTAACTAAGCTTGTACTATGGGTACTAGATTGCTGAATATATCATTTTTTTTTGTAAATAAATACTTATTATACATAGAAAACACCCAGACCAAAGCAAACAGACATCGTGAACACAAATGTTTGCCTTGCGCATTATTCGAACCCGCGGCCCTTGGAATAAAGTGACCATTGCTAGCCACTCGACCACCGGGCCTGTCGTTAATTCGTGAACTATGCCTACCCACTTAGATACATTATATGTATGGATATACAATGTATAACACAATTAGATTTTGTTATGATTGTCAGTTTGTCTATACGTCTTTGTCCTTTTGTTAATATCAATCGTGTGTTTGCACATTGCAATAACATTGACTAGTTATTGTATTCAGTTTGTTATTAGGTTGGTTAGGTCATTGGTTTAATCTCGAAAAGTATTACAAACTACCGTTTCGCCCCAGCTTCGCGCGGGTTCCAAGGTTCCCTAATTTTTTTTTTAAAATACATATTATAGCCTATGGCCAAGCCACAAATTTTGATTATGGTGTAGAGTTTGTGAAGTTAGGCCTTGTAGAGGTAGGGCGTGTAGAGGTAGGGCGTGTACAGGTAGGGCGTGTAGAGGTAGGGCGTGTACAGGTAGGGCGTGTAGAGGTAGGGCGTGTTGAGGTAGGGCGTGTAGAGGTAGGGCGTGTAGAGGTAGGGCGTGTAGAGGTAGGGCGTGTAGAGGTAGGGCGTGTTGAGGTTGGGCGTGTAGAGGTAGGGCGTGTAGAGGTAGGGCGTGTAGAGGTAGGGCGTGTAGAGGTAGGGCGTGTTGAGGTTGGGCGTGTAGAGGTAGGGCGTGTAGAGGTAGGGCGTGTAGAGGTAGGGCGTGTAGAGGTAGAGCGTGTAGAGGTAGGGCGTGTAGAGTTAGAAGCTTGACTCTACATGAGATCTGATAACTTTTTGACAGTATATAGGGACAAATCACACAGATTGAGCTAGCCCCATAGTAAGTTCGAAACTATTATGAGATTTTATAAGAAATACATATATAGAAAGACCCGAGACCAATCAGAAAAAGTTCGTTTTTCATCATGACCCGACCGGGATTCGAACCCGGGACCTCCTGGGTGGCGGTCTGGTATGTACCTATGTATGTTTAAATCTTTAAAACTATGCAACGGATTTTGATGCGGTTTTTAATATATAGAGTGATTCAAGACGAAGGTTTCTATGTATAATACATTCCGAAATTCCCACGGGAAAGCGGGATTCACGCAGACGAAGTTGCGCGGGCTTCGCTTGTCATATAAATAAGCTACTCAATAAACTCACCACCATTTGGGAAACAAAGCAAAATGAGTGACCAGCTAGGTTACTCTGCATGGCAATCGCGATTTTAATTTCAATTTTGTATAATTACAAATGCAAAATTAACAGCAAATCCTAACTCGTACCATTGAAATTTTATACTTTACTATTTGGTTAGCATACAATCCGATTTCATTTAGTTAGTATTTAGTCAGCGCTATGTTTAGCTGTAAAGACCTAAAATTAACAATCCAATGGCGATCGTGCGGAATTATCTTCAAGAGTAAGGGGCAGGTGCCAATTCTAGCACATATGCGCCCTTATACCGAATGATTAGACAGCTTATGTAGTTTAACGGGATGTACAAACGCAAGTATATCGACTTATTCGTGGGCATTCGCAGCTTCAAAAAGTCATTGCTCAATGGGTTATTAAGTTTGAAATTTTATTTTTTAAATCTGTTATTCTGATTGTTTGCTGTGCGTGATGTCTACGTGTAACTGTAGCAACTTGACGTGATAATATTTGTATTGTGTTTTTATGTTGTAATAACCCTTTTTTGCCCTAGGCACTACTGCGTGGCACTATTAGTAGTGTCATGGGAGATTTTTCTTTCCCGTGACTACTATTCTCATTGGCTGATCAGAGTCCTATTTGAAAATCCCTATGGATTAACTAATTATCCATGACACTACTAACGATGATTTTCAGAAGTGGTTCTGGGGTGATGTTGAAAAGTGCCTTTCTTCCTCATGGTCAAACTTTTTAATCAAACTGATTTGACCACGAGGAATTTTAAAATTCCTATCTAATTAGTAGGGACATGTATTATGGGTTTTTTCGGATGTGTTAACGGTGGTTTTGCGATGGGTCAGGAATGATTTTGGATAACGCTCTATGTTCGTAAACTTAATAAATAAATCTGCCGTCTGAACTGATGGTGGAAGTGACGATTCGAAAGAGCATTAGCCAAATAACATTGGTCTCATGTTGTGTTCCTACGGTGAGTAAGGTCTCCAGAGCTCCACTTTCTACAGGGTCGGCAACGCGCGAGTGATACCGTATTGCAAGCGTCTATAGGCTATGGTGATTGCTTACCATCAGGCGGGCCGTATACTTGTTTGCCACCTTAGTAGTATAAAAAAATATTTGGTATTGTGTGTAAATTGTGTAAGTATATCTAACTCTTACACATTATATTTCGATATAAAAATGTAAATAATAAAGATAAAGTTTGTTTGTTTGTGCTAATCTCTAGAACAAACTTGGATATCTTGTGAAATTCTTATTGCATTTTAAAAAAAAATCGTATATATTTTTTTCTAGCTGTTAACAGCGGCTTCGCCCGCGTAAAAATTGGAATATGTTGGGCTCTGTACCCCTTACAACATGTATGCAAGTTTTCATAATGATCGTCTGCTTAGTCAAGCCGTTAAGGAATAAACAAACTTACTTTCTCATTTATAATATTATCATGATTGAAACTGACAAACGAGCTTACTGGTCGCTTGATGATAAGTGCCCATAGCCCACCCATGGAGCAGAGACACCAGGGGGTCCCAGGATACACTAGATTAAGAGATTACCCTGCCTAACACCTCCCAAACTCTACCTCTTTGACCAATCACACAACGCCATCTAGTCCCAAAATAAGCAACTAAGTTGTACTATACTGTAACTAACTTGTACTATGGGTACTAGATTGTTGATAAATATAAATAGTTTATTTTGTAAATAAATACCTATTATACATAGAAAACAACAAGAGCAAGACAAAAAGACATGTTTATCACGAATGTTTGTTTTGCAGAAGATTCGTACCCCGTTAGTGACCGTTCTTAGCCATTCGACCACCAGGCCTGTCAATAAAATAAAAAATAGATTCTTGGGACAGTCAACAAAGTATACGGTCACCAGGGTTGAGAACTAAGATCAAAGATTTAGACGCTAATAATGTAAACATCGTCATGGAACTTCGTAATTAAATAGTACAATATGAATATTATTGATTTCATTGGCCGACTGTACTTCCCCTGGCCCACAGAAAAATACATTGTCACTCGAAAACAATTAAAAAAATGGTAATAAATAACTGGTCTGTAGATGATACCAAGCTCCGTTAAATATAAAGTATTTATCCATATTTTCCTTAAAGACATTTAAAACAAACATAAAAAGATTAATTAAGAAAACCGAACGTATCATACAAGGAAAACCCACTTCACAGAAGTCCACAGAACACTAAAATCCTAAATGAGCATGTATCCAAGAGAATCGATTTAAAAAAAAATAGTAAAACAATAAAAAAAAACACTGGCAACTTATAAAACGTAATTAAAAATGTAGAACGCGAGTTTACCGCCAAAAAGTGTTCGAATTTCAACTTTCTATGGCGCGCCAACGTCTGTGGCGTAATCACGACTGAGTGGCAAATTAGACGGTGGTACTGAATGGAGGAGCGCTAGTGTTGTGCTATTATCGATTGTGTTTTATCGATAGAACGAAACTATTCGATCTGCATTATGCCTGATACAGAAAAAGGGCTAAACTAATCCAAACGCACGGTAAGTTATATATAGTACTTTTAATAACGAAGCTTGAACGCCCAGAACCACAGCAGAATTGTGTATGACATTCCGCGTAATAATTTTGTGAAAACCTATTCTCTGAATAAAAGTTTTATACATGCAAATGCATGTGAATTTGTAAGTAGGTAATTACATTATTATAGTAATTATTTTAAAAAAACCTACTAATATTATAAAGCCGAAAGTTATGTATATTTATGTTTGTTACTTCTTCACGGTCTAATGGCTGCACCAATTTTTATGATATTTAGTATGTAGGTAGCCGATACTTTGGATTAACACATAGGGTACTTTTTATCCCGAAAAGTAGGCGATTCCCGTAGGATTTGGTCTAGTCTGATATAGATGGCGCTGCTGTGCATAAATAAATACACGCAAACGAAGTTGCGCGGGTTTCACTAGTGTTAAATAACAAAAAAGGCCGTAACTGGTTTTCTTTCGCCATTTCTTTTACCCTTTCGCTTTTTTTGTAAATGGCGGCGGTAGTTCATAAAGTAATTTGTTTTATATTAATTTAATTATACAAATTGTAAATGACTAGGTAGAGAAAGTGTCTGGGAATAAATTGATTGAGTTTAAAAATATATTTTTTTAATAAACTCTGTCAAGGAGGAGTTCACGTTGAGGAAAATCCAATCCAACTCGTTTCGTCACATAACCAACTCGTTTTATCGTAAAAATACAATGAAATTATCGATAAAAAATATTAACATCACTGAACGTATTACACACAAGATTATGTGCCACTATAAACCAGTTAAACCTGATTTGAACCTTACGAATAAACAATATATGGTTCAATATCAAACATTTTTACTTGTATATGACTTAAAAATCATATTAGATACGTAAATCCATACTTAAAATATAAGAGGAAAGATTTGTTTGTTTGTTTTTCACTTTTTTTTATACCACTAAGGTGGCAAACAAGCATACGGCCCGCCTGATGGTAAGCCGTCACCGTAGCCTATAGACGCTTGCAATATCGGGGGTATCACTCGCAGGTTGCCGACCCTGTAGAAAGTGGAGCTCTGGAGACCTTACTCACCGTAGGAACACAACATGGCCGAGACCAATGCTATTTGGCTACGATTTTCACTTCACTTCGAATGTAATGGACTTTGTAAAGTAGCCACTACTATGGTAGTGGCTCGTAAATGAGCTGGCTCGAGGCAGTACCACCCTCTCACAGAATATCCACGTGAAATAGCGATGATATACCGCTGTTTCATACTGACTATTTACGCCTCCTGCTTCCTAACTTCCTTTTTCACTTTCCTTCCCCCGACCTTCCTGTTTCATTCCTTCATAGGTGGGCAACACATCCAAGATCTTGTAGTCGTGGATGTCCATGGGCAATGATTGCTTACCATCAGGTGACCCGCTGGCTTCTTTTTCTCTTTTATAAAAAAAAAACTTAAATAATTTATTTTGTAAGTACACACATCAAAAAAGTCTAAGCAACATACATCATGTTACATATTAAACAAATTATATTAATCAAATCTTAATTTTTTTCTTACCAAGTAGGTAGGATATATAACCTTTTTTGTTCTAAATGACATACTGGGTGGTTGTAAAAAAAAATTTTTCGATTTTGTTTTGTTTTTTCATAAAAATTAAACACGAATGCATTTGTTATAATTTAATGTGTTTTCTTTGTTAATGGAAATTTGGCATTTAGTCTTGATTTTATAATTTTAACGATAATTGGTATTGAGTTTTTGACAAAATTTAATTGTAAGACATTCTTTACATCATGGAGCGGCGTCATTTGACCGCAGATGAAATGCAGAGAGCTGTAGGGATGTTGCAAGCGGGAAGAAATCAATCTCAGGTATCTCGGAATTTCGGTGTCAACAGAAGCGTTATTTGCCGTCTTTGGCAGCGTTACAATAACACAGGAGATCCTGCTGAGCAGCACTCAGGCCGCGGAAGGAGTACAACCACTCGGCAAGACCGATACATACAACTGACTGCAAGACGTCAGCCAATGTTAACCGCCCGAGAGATAGGTTTAAGGCTACAAAACTCAAGTGGTGTTGTTGTTAGTCCCCAAACCGTGCGAAATCGACTGCATGAGTACGGCCTACGAGCACGACGGCCAATCAGGTGCCCACCTATACGTCACGGGAATCGCGCTCGTCGAAATGAATGGTGTAGGGAACACATAACGTGCACGCAGGAGCAGTGGGATAAAATTTTGTTTTGCGATGAGTCCCGATTCGGGTTTAGGCCTGATACAAGAAGGATCAGAGTGTACCGTCGCCCCGGAAATATTGAAAGGCTGAGATGCGTCCAGGAAGTTCATCCATACAGCGGCTCAACAGTTATGGTTTGGGCGGGTATTATGAAGAATAGACGAACTGAGCTCGTTTTTGTAAATGGAAACATGAACGCTGCAAATTACGTTGAGGATGTTCTTAGGCCTTATGTCCGTCCATTTGCACAAACCCTTGGCTCCGACTTCACGTTGATGCATGACAATGCCCGTTCGCATACAGCTTTGAGGACCAGCGAGTACTTGGCAATGGAAAACATCAGGGTTCTGCCGTGGCCTGCGCAATCGCCAGACCTCAATCCCATCGAGCACGCTTGGGACATGCTCCAGAGACGTGTTTTAGAGGACTTGGACGGAGTGACAACAACCCAACAGTTGATGGATTTGCTAAAATTCCACTGGGAGCAATTGCCGCAGGAAAACATAAATAAACTCATTGATTCTATGAATAATCGGTGCCGACAAGTTTTAAACAACAGAGGAGGCCACACTTTGTATTAAACCATCCTTTTTTTTTATAAACAATTGATTTTATTCATATCGTTTCATTTTGTTTTAATAACGTTTAATTGGTTAGTACTACGTACGATACAGCTTAAGCATGAAATTGTTAATTTATGTTCTTAAAAAAAAACAATAAAAAACAGTTGCTATTTTTACATCAATTAGTACTCTAATTATTACTTTAATAATAAAATATAAACGTTTTAATTTGAAAAACCATTTTAAAATTCAAATCAGTATATGTTGCTTAGACTTTTTTGATGTGTGTAGATAATCCGCTCCGCATCGTCGCAGCCCGTCTGGGGAAGGACCTCCACCTTACAGAAGATCGTAGCCAAATAGCATTGGTCTCGGCTATGTTGTTCCTACGGAGAGTAAGGTCCCCAGAGCTCCACTTGGGGGGTTGGGATTACTTGGGATGGTTGGCAACGCGTGAGTGATACCCCCGGAATTGCAAGCGTCTAGGCTACGGTGATGCTTACCATCAGGCGGGCCATATGCTTGTTTGTCAACTTTGTGGTATAAAAATAAAAGATTGACAGGCTTTCTCTTGCACGTCAACATTTTCTATCTTAATAGAACTTCGAAGGAATTTTTAATATAGCGCCTGTTGAGAAAAATATAGCAATTACCTTTATGAATAATATTGCTATATATTTTAATACAGGTGGAGCAGTTCGATGGCGTCGCTGTGTAAACCATAGATTTATTATATACTAGCGTTAGATTGGAAATGCAAAAGAAATAGATCATAGCATACGCGTTTGTTAGAGCGAGATAGATAGGCGAGACCATTCTTGCTATACACGCTATGGACCTGTATCGGCCTGACGTCAGTCGTTTTACAAACAAATCACACTTTTTTTTTACAAAACATATGGATTTTATGTGTAGTTTTGGTGTTAATTAGACGTGATTAAATATGGTAACCTGTGCAGTGCCTGGATGTAACTCAAACTAAAATCCACAAAATTATATATCTTGCTTGCACACATGTACATTCCACGCACACTAGTGTATTTTGTTTTTGGTCTCGCCTTAATCAGACCAAATGCCGATCTATACGTTAGTTTATACTAAATCTATGGTGTAAACGAACACGCGATTTAAGCAACGTTGACCCTAGGCAGTGTTTGGATGGGGTTGTCTCGTGCTGATGGTCATAGGCGGTAGTAACTACTATCCATCATGGCTCGCATGTTTGCCTACGATATGACAATAAAAAAATAATTATAAATTAATAAATATATGGGGACAAATCACACAGATTGAGCTAGCCCCAAAGTAAGTTCGAGACTTGTGTTATGGGATACTAACTCAACGATACTATATTTTATAACAAATACATATAGATAAACATCCAAGACCCGAGGGCAATCAGAAAAAGTTCATTCAAATTCAAATTATTTTTATTCAAATAGGCCTAATATAAGCTCTTTCGAATCGTCACAATTTTTTCCTACCACCAGTTCAGACGGCAGATTTGTGCTAAGAAGAAGCTGGCAAGAAACTTAGCACTTGCACATTGCATCATTAACCGACCGGGATTCGAACCCGGTACCTCCTGGGTGGCGGGCAGGCATGGTAACCATTACGCCACGGAGGTCGCCGAATTAAATAGCGACAATTATTTAATCCATATTATCCATTCCAGAGTCAAAAACAAAATATTTGTCCTATACGGAGATCGAATTCGCAGTCTTATGCTGTCCACCAGAGGCACTAACAACTAAACCAATAGGGTTATGTAATCAATTACCTAAAATCAGAATGTAATCTAATCTGTAACGACAATACTTAAGATTATAAAATATTTGAACGGCCAATGATATAATTAAAAGAGTATCATCCTTACATGTGCCATAGGGCGTGGGTTCGATTCCTGCTCGGAGCAAACATTTATGTGCTGGCATTTTGACTTTCTCGAAAATACACAGATTTTTTTATGTATTTTAAGTATATCCATATTTAAACACTTAATATTATATATTAATGCGAAATTGTGTTTGTTTGTTTGTCGTTCTTTCACGTCGAAAGTAACTATCGGATTGACATGTTTTTTTTTGGGTGGGAGGAGAATGTTATGCTCTGACATAATGCAAGTTTTTATCCAGAAAGCATCTTTCTTTGAAAAAAGATAAATATAATTTATTACTTATTCAGAGGGACCAGGCACTCTCCCATATTGAAGTGTATGAATAAATATATAGGGACAAATCACACAGATTGAGCTAGCCCCAAAGTAAATCCGAAACTTGTGTTATGGGATACTAACTCAACGACATTATATAACAAATACATATATAGATAACCATCCAAGACCCGTGCCCAATTCAGAAAAGTTCATTTTTTATCACGACCCGACCGGGATTCGAACCCGGGACCTTCTAGACGGTCTGGCGTGGTAACCATTACGACACGGAGGTCGCCTACAAAAAAACTGATTTATATTAATTGCAGTGAATTGTATTTTTTTTTTAAAGTAACCAATGCAAATTTCTACACATCATCGGCAGTAACTAGGTCAATAATTACTTATCATATCATTCAATATAATAATGATAAAGTCAATATATTTAATAATTCGATTAGCAACCGTATAAAGATTTTTTTTGAAGTGAAAACTTCTTTAGCGGCGCTTGGCACTTTTTTTAGATGGGTAAAAAATGTTAAACTCGCGTCAGATCCGTAGCCTGATCGAAAAAGCGTAAGATTCCCTAACCATTCCGAAATATTCAAAAATGCACAACGTTGATGTTTAAGTTTTCACTTCTGCCGGCTCCCGGAGTCCAACCCGTGATTTTTTAGGGTTCCATAGCCAAATAACAAAAAACGGAACCCTTATAGATTCGTCATGTCTGTCTGTCTGTCCGTCCGTATGTCACAGCCACTTTTTTCCGAAACTAGAACTATACTATTGAAACTTGGTAAGTAGATGTACCTATTCTGTGAACCGCATTAAGATTTTCACACAAATAATATAAAAAAACAATAAATTTTGGGGGTTAGAACTGAAACTCAAAATTTTTTTTTTTTTAATTTTTTTTTCATCAAACCCATACGTGTGTGGTATCTATGGATGGATAGGTCTTCGAAAATGATATTGAGGTTTCTAAAATCATTTTTTTTCTTGCGCGAGAGACACTTCCAAAGTGATAAAATGAGTGTCCCCCCCCCCCCCCCCTGTAACTTTTTAAATAAGAGAATGATAAAAAAAACAAAAAAGCAAGCTGAAGTGGCAATGGGCCGGCCACATCTGCCGTGCTAGCGATGGCAGATGGGGGAGGAAGGTCTTGGAGTGGAGGCCGCGCGTGGGGAAGCGAAGTGTAGGGCGCCCTCCCTCCAGATGGACAGACGACCTTAAGAAAGCGGCTGGAGGCGGATGGATGCGGAAAGCGGAGGATCGCATTTGGTGGAAGGCATTGGGAAAGGCCTATACCCAGCAGTGGGTAGATACAGGCTGATGATGATGATGATGATGATGAAAACAAAAAAATATATATGATTAACAATACCATACCAACTTCCAACGAAAATTCGTTTGAACGAGATCTAGTCACTGTCACACGCTTCCGTAGGCTTTACCCTAGAGACCCTACAAGTGCCCCCCGGGTGGTGCTAAAAGTGTGACCGAAACTAGCAGGTGGGAGGGATTTTATCCCGACTGGGTAGCTACCACCTACCCCGGACGTAAACCCAGTGAAGTGAGAAATCGCGTTTCTGTGATCAGTCCGGGACCTTCCAGTGCCCTGGTGATTGCTCTTGGGTGGGCTAAAACCTGGGCCATCCTGCTTCCCACTGTCACCTCATATTTTGGGTCTGTGGACTCGTCGGCCAGGGAGACCCGTAGAAACGGTTATTCCGCTGGCCGCCCGTCGCCAAGTCGAGTGAGCCCGAACCCATGCTAACTACCATGGGAGGCTGCTCACGATAGGTGGCGCATAATCCTGGTGTGGGTCGTCGTGCCGATTAGTGACCGGAGGGAGTCCCGGCGACCACATCCGGGGGGGTATGGGGGCCCTTCCGTCCGGCGAGTCCGCAGTCCTACGCAGTGAGCCTTTCAGTGGTTGGCGGGTGGGCCAACGGTCGGCCGGTCCAAGAGCAGTCACCTTAATTCACATCCCTATTTATAATGACAGCGCATCATACAAGTAAAAGTTATACAGCGGGCAACGATAAATCTCCCACTTCTGAGTTTGGAGTCGACTTCACGAACATCTGTGGAATCCGAGCTAATCTCAGTGCTGTCCATCAACATCTAGAGACGGCTAAGCCTGCTCTACTTTTCCTCACGGAGACCCAAATATTACGACCATCTGATTCCTTTGACCTTCAGTATCCCGGCTATAAACTGGAAGAGAACTTCTTAGCACGTGCCGGGGTGTGCTTATATGTCCGGTCGGATATTTGCTGTCTCCGTCTGCGCTGTTTGGAGGACCCCTCCTTGTCCACTTTGTGGGTGCACGTGGACCTGGGCACCCAATCGCGCATTTACGCTTGCGTTTATAGGTCTCACTCGGGGAATTCGGAGACCACTCGGCTGTTCGATCACCTTAGCCGAGCCGCAGACGACGCTCAACAGCGGTTCCCTTCAGCCGAAATGGTCATTCTGGGTGATTTCAATGCCCACCATGAGTCCTGGTTGGGCTCCCCGAGAACTGACCATGCTGGCAGAGCCGCCCACACCTTCGCTCTAATGCATAGCCTTACTCAGCTGGTAAAAGAGACAACTCGAGTACCTAGGCAGGCCGACCAGTCACCGTCTTTGTTGGACTTGCTTCTGACGAGTCATCCCACCGGATATGTGATCTCTGTGAAAGCCCCATTGGGAAACTCTGATCACTGCCTTGTCACGTCAAAAGCGCCCCGCCAATCACCACCGCCCTTCTTTAGGAAAGAGAGGCGAGTCTGGCACTACTCCTCTGCGGACTGGGATGGACTGCGTGACTACTACTCCGCCGTTCCATGGAAAGAGCGCTGCTTTAGAGTCGACGATCCTTCTACTTGCGCTGATTCCATTGCAGACGAAATCAAACTGGGGATGGATTATTACATTCCATCTTCAGTGGTGGTCAGCAATGGAAAAAGTAGACCTTGGTTCAATCGCGACTGTAGTGTGGCTGTGGCGGCAAAGAATGCGGCGTATCGAGCCTGGATGAGAGCCTGTGTAGACGATGACCCTAACGCGAGCTCTCTAAAGACTGCCTACAACATCTCTTCCAAAGCTTGCAAGAGGACTTTCAATGCAGCGGAGGCTAAGCGCAGGACTCGAATAAAAGACCAGCTAATGGCGTGCCCCACGGGTAGCCGTTCTTACTACCAACTGGTCAAATCCGTGGAGTCTAACTTCTGCCGCTCGTCCCTGCCCCCTCTGAAGAAGTCTGACGGTTCGCTCGCTAATACGGCGCAAGAAAAGGCTGAATTATTAGCCGATATCTTCGCCTGTGCTTCACAACTCAACGATCGGGGTGCTGATCCTCCACTGCTTGAACACTGCGGCTATTCTATGCCAGATGTCCTAATCCAACAGTGCCAGGTTCGAAGGGTGCTCCGGTCGCTTGACGTACACAAAGCGTGCGGACCAGATGGCATTCCAGCGATCGTCCTCAAACATTGTGCAGCAGAATTGACTCCAGTGGTGACACGCCTGTTCAAATTGTCTTACTCCACTGGCCGCGTGCCGGCTTCTTGGAGATCGGCCAATGTGCAGCCGGTCCCTAAGAAGGGAGATCACTCAGACCCTAATAACTACCGCCCTATAGCTATAACATCTGTATTATGCAAGGTTCTCGAACGGATCCTTAACACGCAACTGCTCCGTTACCTAGAAGATCACCACATCATCAGCGATCGACAATACGGTTTTCGTCCGAAACGATCGACTGGTGATCTCCTAGCGTACGTAACCCACTTGTGGGAGAGGGCTATAGATCGTTACGGCGAATCCTTGGCAGTCAGTCTGGATATCTCCAAGGCATTCGACAGGGTCTGGCACAAAGCGCTGCTCTCCAAGCTGCCGTCTTACGGACTTAATGACCAGTTCTGTACCTGGGTAGCTAGTTTCCTACACGAGCGTAGCTTCCAAGTTGTAGTCGATGGCTACACCTCAAAGCTCAAAAAGGTAAACGCTGGCGTTCCCCAGGGTTCCGTGCTGTCACCTACGCTTTTTCTTTTGCATATTAACGACCTTTTGCTTGTTAACAATATCCATTGCTATGCAGATGACAGCACGGCACATCTGAGCTGTGAGGGTCGTGCTGGAATTAAGCGCGAAGAGGTCGAAGAGCTACGCAGAACGATGGTGTTGGAGCTGAACGACATCCTTTCGAGGGTGGCCCAATGGGGCAAACACAACCTCGTCAGCTTTAACCCAAAGAAAACTCAGGCTTGTGCGTTCACAGCGAAGATGGTCCCATTCTCCCGAGTCCCGACTCTCCTGAACACTCCTCTCGTCATCAATGATCACCTTTCCATTCTCGGTTTGAATTTGCGCGCAGATCTGAATCATAGAGATTACATCCAAAGCGTCATCTCAAACGCCTCTCGCAAACTCGGAGTCCTGAACAGGGTGCGGCAATACTTCACACCAACACAACGACTTCTACTATACAAAACGCAAATTAGATCGTGTGTGGAATACTGCTCGCATCTCTGGGAAGGCTCTGCAAAGTACCTTATGGATGCTCTTGATTCACTGCAAAGACGCGCCATCAGAATGATAGATGATCCGAAGCTTGGTGCAACTCTCGAGCCTTTAGAACTCCGCAGGGAAGTCGCTGCGTTGAGTCACTTCTATCGGCTGTACCATGGCGAGTGTTCGGTTGAGTTACACGACCTTATTCCGCCTTCCCCGTTCAAGCACAGGAACTACCGTCCTAAGCAGCGTGCACATTCACATACAGTGGACTATCTAAACCCCCCACCCCGCACAAAAAGATTCGGTCAATCATTCTTGTGTCGAACCATTGAACGGTGGAACAAGCTGCCCGACGATGTGTTCCCTGCACCACACGTGTACGACATGGGGTCCTTCAAGCGGAGCGTGAAGAGGCACCTTTCAGGCCGGCATAGTAGAAGCGACGAGACACCATAAAGGATGTCTCGTCGCTCCTATTCCTGGACCCCAGTGACCTGCGGCCCATCTGGCAGGAGCTGGCGTCACATGCCGTGTCCCAATAAAAAAAAAAAAAAAAAAAAAAAAGTCAGTAGTTTTTTTTAATACGTCATAAATCGTAAACCGCAATTGCTGCTACGGAACCCTTCATGGGCGAGTCCGACTAGCACTTGGCCGCTTTTTTATAGTAGAAAACAGGTAAACAAGCAGGTAGGTTCGAAAATTCTTTACAATTAACGTTATAGGAAAAGAATTAAAAATATATTACTTACTTTTGTTTTTCTAACATCTCTGTAGATTCGTCTGCAGACAAAAACACAATAAAGTTAAATATTGAATTAATTTATTAAATTAAACAGAGTATAGTTAACAAAGGAAAGGGCTGACCCGGGCTGAAAATATGATTTAAGATTTATAAATCCTACTTCCTATAAATAAATAAATAAATATATAGGGACAATTCATACAGATTGAGCTAGCCCCAAAGTAAGTTCGAAACTCGTGTTATGGGATACTAACTCAACGACATTATATTTTATAACAAATACATATATAGATAAACATCCAAGACCCGAGGCCAATCAGAAAAAGTTCGTTTTTCATCATGACCCGACCGGGGATCGAACCCGGGACCTCCTGGGTGGCGGTCTGGCGTGGTAACCATTACGCCACGGAGGTCGTCAAATAATAATTATAAAGGCGAAAGTTATGTGTATGTTTGTTGTCTTCACGCTCAAATGGCTGGGCCAATATTTATGATATTTGGTATGTAGGTAGCTGATACCTTGGATTAACACATAGGGTACTTTTGATACCAAAAAGTACGCGATTCCCATAGGATTTCATCAATCTGATATAGATGGCGCCACTGTTCATAAATAAATGCACGCAAACGAAGTTGCGCGGGTTTTTTTTATTTTTTATTATTATGTTTTGGTGCGGCTGTGATAGCACTGCGACCAGGACTGGTCTATTGTGATCGCCACATGACTTGTTAGAGCTCACCGCTAAACCCTGCAGCTATGATGAACCGCACGATTTGCTTAGGGGTGAACTCCTTTAACTCATATGGGCTTAATAAGTGTTTCCCTAGATGAGTGCTGCGCTTGTGTATTAGTGGCCCACATTCCCCCAGAAGATGCAGTGGTGTTTCATCAGCCTCCTTACAGCGTCTGCAGGTACGTGTGTCACTTAGCCTTAAGTTTGCGCGGGTTTCACTTGAATTGAATAAATGGATTTACTAGATAATGTATTTATCAATAGTATTCAATATTCATATTGTCCTGTGCAAATAAATTTTTTTTTCTTTAATAAATCCATTTACGCAATATTTAGAAATCTTACAATCATATTTACGGCCCGGGTCAACCCTTTCCTTCCTTTGTTGACTGTACAGTCAGGAGCACGTTGAGTTTTACACTTGCAGTACAATTTTGGCTCTTATGACATAGGACTTAAGAATGGTACAAAGTACGATATGTAAAGCCCACCATTCACACGCAGATTGGTCCGGCGGATTGGTCGGCCATCGGACTAATCCGCCTGTGTATGGAAGCGACGAACCGGTACGCCAGACTGTCAAATGGGTTGGCGTCGGGCTCGCAGGTCCGCGGTTGCGAGCCGCGAGCGCCTGTCGAACCCCACATGCCATACTCCGAGTGGAGGGTTCGTGCAGTGTATGGGCAACGCCGGATTGGTCCGCGGTCGGGTCCGGGTTGCGAGTCGGGGTCCGGGTTCGTGTAGTGAATGGTGGGCTTAAAGGTTGACGTGCTCCTGACTGTACCAACATAGGATGGCGGCGGAAGAGTATTTTAAATATAGATATTCTATTTCACGAAGAGCTATAAATTATACAAAGACAAATTTAATAAATAAAGTCCTGTAGTCTACACTAATATAATAAAGAGGAAACATTTGTATTTGTGCGTGCGTGCGTGCGTGCGTTTGTAATGAATAAACTCAAAAACTACTGGACCGATTTCAAAAATTCTTTCACCGTTGGTAATGGACATTACCCCCGAGTAACATAGGCTATGTTACATTTTCAAAAAAATTAGGGATCTTTAGTAAAACGCGTGCGAAGCTGGGGCGGTCCGCTAGTCTATCATAATTGTAATACTTACATATTGGCGCCATGTTGAATTTCTCTACTTTCCTTTCTTGCAAAAACTTTTTAAACTCATCCAATTTCCTTTGTACAATCCATGTTATATTTTAGGTCATTGACTGTTAAAAAGAAAGATAAGTGTTATCAAAGTAACTCTTACTTTTATTAAATGATAAGAAATGTAAATTGTTTGATTTTTCATATTTAAAGAGAGGTAGGGCACAGCGGATAATCCGCTCAAATCGGAGCAGCCCGTCTGGGGAAGGATCTCCACCTTACAGAAGATCGTAGCCAAATAGCATTGGTCTCGGCCATGTTGTGTTCCTACGGTGAGTAAGTGGAGCTCTGGTCCACTTGGGGGGGGTTGGGAGGGTTGGCAACGCGTGAGTGATACCCCCGGTATTGCAAGCGTCTATAGGCTGCGGTGATGCTTACAATCAGGCGTGCCGTATGCTTGTTTGCCAACTTTAAGGTATAAAAAAAAACGACATCACACAGATTGAGCTGGCCCCAAAGTAAGTTCGAGACTTGTGTTATGGGATACTAACTCAACGATATATTTTACGACAAATACAACAGTTAAAAATCCAAGGCCCTGTAATAAAGGAACACATTTCTCTACTGTCTGTACATGTTAAGCCTAAAGACACAGTGAAATTCAGTACTTAATTCGGCCTACATATTTAAAAATATTTTTTTTAGAACATTTTGTCTAATTGTGAGCAGCATATTACAGGCAACATCGCCAGCTATTAACAATTTTGAACATTATAAAGGAATTTGGATATATTAATAACATAATCACAAAATACCTTCCTAGTTCTTTTAAGGTCCGAAAGAAACAAAAGTGCACTAATTCTTTTAGATTACAATTTTAATTCATATCAACCCATAATCACCCAACTGCAAGGATATGGGTCTCCTTCCAATCAAAGGGGATTGGAGCATACTCTGCCACACTGCTCTGACGTACATTGGCACAGGTCAGTGTTTTCAAACCACCTGAAGGTCACAGACTTGGCTTAAAAACTGTCATTGATTGACAACAGCCAGGACTTACTATTATCAAAGAATACAAATCCCTGTTATCTACAGACGGACATGGCTTATTAACATAATTCATTAGAATGTCATAGATAATCTATATATATAAAAATGAAACCCGTTTTCCGTTGTCACGACATAACATGAAAACGGCTTGACCGATTTGGCTGATTTTTTTTTTAGAATATTCCTTGAAGTACGAGGATGGTTCTTACGGAGAGAAAAATTTAAAAATTCCCACGGGAAAGCGGGATACACGCAAACGAAGTTGCGCGGGTTTCGCTAGTTTAAAATATAGGTACACTTTTTTCTTTTGTTTGTAATTATAAAATATACATAATGTTATGAAACACTGAACTGGTGGCAGGAAAAAAATATGACGATTCAAAAGAGCTTGTAATATGCATATCTGAATAAAAATTTTGAGTGCCTAGTCTCAAAATAAAATATTTGATTCTTTAAAACTAAATGAAAAACTAATGTATTTTGGGTCCAGACCAGGAGGCATTGGTCAGAGAGTCGTCTTAGAGGCAGGGACTGACTGGATTGTATTAAACTATAATGAAAATTTATATTATTACTGAGATTAGAATCTAAATACTTACTTATTTGTATTTTATACTATAAACTAGTAAAATACTTGCAACTTCGTTTGCGTATATCTCGCTTTCCCGTGGGAATTTTGAAAAATCCTTTCTTAGTACTCCCCTAGACGTCGTGAGGAACTTACATTCCAAATTTGGAATCTCTAGACCCAGTGGTTTGAGCTGTGCGTTGATATATAGTTAAGTCAGTCAGGACTTTGAATTTTATATATATAATAAAAAAACATATTGTGCAAACAGACGGTCAGAGAGTAGCTTTAGAGACAGGGTCCAGGACCTTGGCTTCATTTCATTGTTAAATGAAAACAAATAATTTCTAAAGAATTATACATAAATAATGCATATTTTCCTTATTTTACACAAGGAATAGATATCTCAGGGACTGTGATGGGAGACAAAGAGGCAATTTACATTAGAAACACAATACTCCATTATTCTATACGTAAAGAACAGAAGTTGTATTCAATCTAAACAAGTTCTAATTAAAAATATAATTATACATAAAACAGCAGTAGTATGATACTTACAATCGAAGTAGGCACTTAATATGCTAATAAACTTTATATAGGGCAACAGAACACATACACTTTATCAATAGAATTGCAATTAAATGATAAATATTAACAATAGTAATGTCTAGCCCATCAGATCACTTTCTATAGACTTTAAACAAAATATTTTCACTACACAACATGTAGAAACTTGTGAAAGTTGTTAGAAAAGTTATATAGATATTAATAAAATAATTAAAAAAGGTGATTATAGTTGTTATAAATAGGAATTTCGCTGAAAAATGATACAAAGGAAAACAGCTTTCCTTTGTGAAATGGCAAGGCTGTCAGATGTGACAGCTACGTTTTGTTTCATAATATTTCAACATAAGTTTGTCCTTGAGAATTTGTAATAACGAAATAACCAAACGCAAGTATGCATACTTTTTACCTCGGCTCTACACTCTCACGAATTTGGCCGTAAAGTAGAACGAAGAATCCGTCATTTAAATACAGCTATTTCATAATTAAATAAAGTTTTAAATTATTTTTAAAGGAATCATATACTTAACCAATCCAATGAAATGCTATAATCGCTGTATTGTGTTTTCACACATGTTATTCAAACTAATGGCTGCCAATGAAAAAAACACGACGGAGAAATAATTGTGTAGTGATTGATTGTGACGTTTACAAAATTTACAAATCGCGAGTTTAGTTTCGCTTGGATACTTCGGCTTCGGTATTGTTTTATTACTAAGTTAAATAAAATAATTATAATTACTTATATATTATAAATAAAACAAAAATGTCCGCACAAAACGTTAATGTCTGTGATATAGGGCCAGAAGTGAAGAATGCTTTGAAAACTTTTCGATTCCAAAAACATTCCTCTAACTCTGCACTAATATTGAAGGTAAGACCTATTCATATATGAATCATCATCATAACAACCCATAATCATCCCACTGCAAGGATACGGGTCACCCTTCAATCGAAGGGGATTAGAGCGTACTCTGCCACGCTGCCCCAATGCAGATTGGCAGAGGCCGGTGTTTTCTGACTTGGCTTACTGACTGTCATCCATCGAAAACAGCTGGGACCGACGATTTGACGAAATCCATCCAAACACTGACTAGGGTCTACGTTGCTTGACTTGCGTGTTTGTTTAAAAGTGCGACACAAAGATTCCATTAGATTCATACAAACAATAATAAATCCAAAACAGCCCTCGTTCGTGAAGCCGAAGGCATCATTTAGTATATTAGGAGGTGCTAACCATTAAATAACTTGCTTTTGTTTCTGAAATGATGGTAGACTAGATTTATATAAAGAAATCAATATTATTTGTACACTTCGACAACAATTCGATAAATGATTTTACTTTTATCATTCTCTTAAACCTGTTGGCCTTTTTTTGTTTTTAAGTCGAATAAATGCAGGAGCGGGGGCGTGGGGGGGTATGTCGGGAATGATGGTAAGCATTGCGTAGCCTATAGACGCTTGCAATACCGGGGGTATCACTCACGCTTTGCCAACCCTCCCAACCACCCCAAGTGGAGCTCTGGAGACCTTACTCACCGTAGGAACATGGCATGGCCGAGATCAATGCTATTTGGCTACAATACGATGTAAGGTGGAGGTCCTTCCCCATACGGGCTGCTCCGATTTGAGCGGATTATCCACTGTGCCCTACCTCTCATTAAGTTATATCACAAAATAATACCACTTGGAGTATACTGACTAAAGACCTGGCTGACTAATCTGTAAAACTAATCTTAACCTGTTGACCTCATAATAACCACAACTCACACTTGGCTGTTTTATTCTTACCTACTAAGTGCCTTTGTTTGTATAGTTATCAGTGAATGAGTCAGCGAACAGTCGACATCCTGTTTAGTAAATGAATGCATAAATTTTATCTATTGCATTAGCACTTCATAATATTCATGGAAAACTCTGGTTTTAGCCAATCATATTGTCCTTATTCCCATGGGAATGGGTGGGTTCAGAATAGTGTTTATAAATATCCTTTAAAATCTGTGATATAATATTTTTGTGTCGGGGCATGGCTCTTTTTGTATCATCTTTCATTCGCACTTTACATGTACCGATAGCACCACAGATAACTGTGGATAGCACCGAAATATACATATTAAATCACAGCTTTCTAAAATTCGGCGCTCCACTGCAGACAGACGGACATGGCGAAACTATAAGGGTTCTTGTAGTTTACTACGGAACCCTAAAAATGGAAAAGAATAGTGTAAATTAATAAACAATTTACCAGGTGAACAGAGAAAAGCAGGAGTTGCAGGTGGACGAGGAGCTCCAGGATGTGCAGCTGGAAGAGCTGCAAGACATTCTACCTTCGCACCAGCCCCGATTCGTAGTTTACAGGTATTAAAATGATTATGTTTTTCTTATATTCCATAACACTATACTTGCCACAAGTGTTCCAGTGAATAAATATTCTAAATATTTTTGGACAAACCCTACAACGCCATGTAGTCCCAAACTAGGCAACTAAGCTTGTACTATGGGTACTAGATAACAGTAACAACCGTATCCACACGGGAACAGGGTGTAATGAGTCCAACTAGCGACTTGAACACCTGCCTGTGCCCTGCAGGCGTCCCACACTATAATAATTATAATAATGGGTACTAGATTGCTGATATATATAAATAAAATAAATAAATAATAAATAAATATATAAGAATTCAGGACGAAAGCATATTATATGTACAGATTAACTAATGACCTGTCCTAATTTTTAGTTTGTGTATGAGATTAAATATTTTCTATTTAATCACTTTACAGTTACAAAATGGAACACAGCGATGGTAGGACATCGTTTCCGCTATGTTTTATATATTACACGCCTCGAGATGCACATATGGAGTTGCAGGTAAGCTTCATTTTAAATATTACACCTTCAGACGTTCTGCTTTGTCTCCTCAAAAGTCGGGTTTAATAATGACCACAAAATGTCACCGCAGATGAGAATTATTGCCTCATCAGATGAGTTGCGTGCCTGCCGAACTGCGCCTGTCAAGTACCGTATTTGACAAGATGCGTCTATCCTGTGGGCAGACCATTTGCGTTCCTAACATCCTTACAAACATAATAAACAGCTTACCCGCCGAACTTTGTTTCGCCTTATGCGGTCCGATACGATCAAAAATGCTTGACAATCTCATGAATTTTTAGTTAGTAGCCCGGTAGCATAGTTTTTAGCCCGGAAACCATCCCCCAAAGCGGATGGAAAGTGGGGTGGTTTAATATTTAATTACAAAGTTTCATAACAAATGCTTTAACATTAGCATAAAAACTTTTTTTGTTAATTGTATGCCCTGCATATAAATTCTTGCAAATAAATGGTTTGATGTCCTTTACAAGCATATCTTGGTTTGGCACTAGATGGCGGAAGCCTAGTATCCTTCCTGCTAACTTTTCCCCCCTTTTCCTTCCTTCATAGGTGGGCAACGCATCCAAGATCTTGTCGTGGATGTCCATGGGCAGTGGTGCTTGCTTACCACCAGGTGACCCGCTCGCTTGCTTTTCATCATGTCATAAAAATTAAAAATTAAATTTTAGGTTATGTACGCGGCAACACAGAGGGCGCTAGCGACAGAGATCGGAGCACCAAGGATGTTGGAAGTGAGGGAGATAGACGAACTTACAGAGGAATGGCTCAATGAGAAACTCAAGAGATAGAACGGGACAACAATATACACTTAGATGAATGCGTAGGACCTATACTAGTCAAAAAGAAATAAGGGTTCGTAATTTCTGCTATACACAACCACACCTTCTATTTAACGTTTACAATGACATTGTAATGGTGGCTCCACACATGGCTATTTGCATTTGATTTGTATACAGTGTTATTGGTAACGCAAAACCTCTCAAAGGCAGCTTAGATACATGAAAATGAACAATATTTTCTATGGGACCAATTTCGAAATCACGAAAAAAATCTGCTGTTCCACAGAAAATATCCATACCAGCTGTTCCATACATTTTGTCGAGTAGGTATGGATATTTCGAAATCACGAAAAAAAATCAGCTGTTCCATAGAAAATATCCATACCTACTCGACAAAATGTATGGAACAGCTGCTATGGATATTTTCTATGGAACAGCTGATTTTTTTTTCGTGATTTCGAAATTTGTCCTATAGTAAATATTGTTCGTTTTCATGTACCTAAGCTGCCTTTAAGAAGTTTTGCGTTAGTTACCAATAACCCTATATTGTGAATTGTGATTGCATGTTTACGTATTTGCCAAAATTTTTGACGTACGGGCCGATAGGCGATACAACCGTCTACACATGGAACCAAATACAAAAAAAAAACAATTCGCGCGCTTGTGTCAAGCCGACCATGTGTGGCCAGTATATTTGCGTGCTATTTGTCTTCTTTGATGTATATTGAAAACCGACAGGCGTTCGGTAAGCCGTATTTGTTATTGGCTGTATTTGCCAAATAGGCAGATACGGCAATTTTGGCAAATATACTCTGCACACATGGAAGATATTTGTCAAATATAGCAAATACAAATAGCCATGTGTGGAGCCGGGGTAATGTTATGTATGATATACAGATGTGTTTGTAATGTTTCTATAGTGTGAAATTGATTTAAAAGGATACGCCAAAAAATATTTTTATCATTTTTGTATAAGACACTTAAAAATTGTGGTCCTATTTTATTTTGACTAGTATATAAAGTCGGCACTACACTCTCGCGAAGAAGCAAGACCAAGAGTATGGACGGGTTTTTCGTCCTACTTCACTTTTACCCTTGTCATCTAACTCCGTGTGAGAGCGCCTTCACACCTTCGCGTAGGCGTAGCGTAGGCGTTCGATGTATAGAAAAGTCGTAGAGAGTCGCGTTTTCTCGACGTCTTTTCTATACGTTCATCGAACGCCCACGCTACGCCTACTCCGTGTGTAAACTCTAACTTCGCTTCACGAGAGAGTGTAAAGCCGGCATAAGACCGTATACCGAACTCGGAAATAATAAATTGACTTCTTTGTGTGATTTTCAAACAACATTCATTATTATAATACCAATCCATAATCATCCCACTGCTGGGATACTGGTTCAATCGAAGGTGATTAGTGCGTACACTGCCACGTTGCTCCATGATGCGGTTTGCGGAACATTATGACTGACCAACATTCCACCAAAAACATCTCGTCTATTATCATAATAAAAACAATTAAAATCTAGTCTTAACCTCGAGCTTCGTCTCGCTCTTTTTATATTTTTGTATGAGCAAGATTCCCTTTTTCCGTTTTCATGACTAATGTATCGTTACCAGTTACGAAATAAGATTTTTTCCACTTTCGTAACCAGTCGTGAAATAATTCTTCCACTTTCGTAACTTATTTGTTACGAATGTAGCGCTTGAGGTTGAAACTAGATTTTAACTGTTTCTGTTACGGGTAAAGGCACTTACGTCTCACAAAGTATGAATTCGTCGCGAATCACGAAAATTCGCCTCTAGTTCACCGTTGACCGTCGTGTCATAGTGGTCTACTTTCTTGAGAGACTTCAATAACTATATTTATGTAGAAAATGTCATGTGTGTAGAATTTTATATTGTTATTTCTAAGATTGTCCTAAAAAAAACAATTATCCATACGAAAATTATAAATGCGAAAGTGCGATTGTTTGTCTTTCGTTCATGTCGAACGTAACAGATTGACATATTTATTTTTTAGGATATGTTAAGGTCTGGATAGTGACATAGTAGCCTCTTATTCCTCCGGGAAAAAATAAAGTATGGCAGATCCTCTGAATCACGCGAGCGAAGCCGTGGGTAACAGCTAGTAATATTTCACTTCATTTTAAACCAACATAATTATATTATTTCTCTTATTTTTTTAACTAATTTAATTATTTAAACCAAAGTAAAGACATTTAAGATATAGTTTGATGCGCTGTTAACTGTACAGTCAGCCAATGAAAGAGGTGATCAGGTCCGTAAATATGATTCAAGTTTTCCAAATATTGCGTGAAGGGATTTACTCGAATTTTTATTTCTCAATAGTATTCATATTGTAATTACAAAGTTTCATCACGATCCTTACATTATTAGCGTCAAAATCTTTGCTCTTAGCTCTCTACACTGCCCAACTCTTACATTGGTCGACTGTACAACATGTCTTTAGTATCAACTTAGAATTTATTAGGTCTACCGCTCTCTTGTTTTACGCGCGTGATCAAGCGCGCGTAACTACGCTTGATCACGCACATATTTCAAAATAGTGTTTTATATTTTAAGAGTGCATTTGGCTTTATGTGTAAAACGCTTAATGCAGTATTAGTACGCAGTTTGTCACAATTCCTCTTTCGTCACAATTCCCATTTCGTCACTTATACTGCTCAAAACAAAAGGGCCACTCGTAATTTCTGACTATAAACAAACACAACTTTTATTTAACGTTTACAATAAAATAGTAATGTTTGTCACAGGTTGATGTGTCTGGTAATGTTTCTAGTGTGAAATTGATTCCATAGAATCCATCATAAAAATAGTTTTTTTAAGAAACTTAAATTGTGTGGACCTTATTTTGTTTTGTTAAACTAGTATAATAATTAATCTTGCCGTTATTAACATATCATGGGATTGTGACGAATCTTGATTTGTGTCATGTTGCGAGTGAATTTTGACGGGAAGCGATTTGTCACAATTCCCATTTCGTCACATATAATTTGTCTTGTCGTCATGAACATTATGGGATTGTGATTGAGACGAATCACGATTTGGGTCATGTTGCTAACGAATTTTGACGGAAAATGATTTGTGACGAATATTTTTATTAAGACGTGTTTGCTACAAATTATTATGACGAGTTTGTGGCGAATCGTATTTTATGTCAAACTGTCATTGTATCAAATCATTCTTTGTCTCAAAATGACAACATGATTACTGCCAAAATACAAATTGTATTTGAAGAAATTCAATTTGTGTCAAGATGCGACTGTGACGAATCTTAATTCTTGCCGAAAGCGATTATTAACAATATGTTAAGATTTCGTGACAAACTGCGTATAAAAAAATATAAAAACGGTTTTTTATAAATAAATAAAATGTACTATTTTGCACGAATATTTCTATTATTTTTCTTATTTATAGAAATAATATTTACAGTAAATTTTTAATAATATACAATTAATTTAATAAATGTAAAAGACTTAATAATTATTTATAATAATAATAATATAATTGTTTTATTTGAACCCTGTCTCTTTGAGCTTTTAATAAACTTTTTAACAAAAATAAATATACGTCGAAAAGAAAGGAACAGGCAAACTGACCTTCCGTTCAGTCAGTCATTTCCCTCGGTCAGTCAGTCATTTCCCGCTGTCAGTCAGTCATTTCCCTCTGTCAGTCAGTTATTCCTCTCTGCCACAGTTATTTCCCTTCGTCAGTGAGTCAGTCCCCTCTGTCAGTCAATCATTCCCATCTGTCATAGTTATTCCCCTCGCGTCAGTCAGTTATTTCGGATCGGGGGATAACTCGCCCACTCGCCCGAAATGGTGTACTGATTATTTCGGGCTGTCATCATAGACATTTCCCTCCTTCAGACACTCTTGCCCATCAGTAAGTCACTCTCACCCCTCTGTCACTCACCTCTTTAAAAATCATACTTAATCCCCATAACCTTAGCAACAGGGCTCTCGACACAATCCAAGTTGACGCCATACTCCACCATGTCCTTATACCTTAGAACAGCCAACTCTTCATATCCACATTTCGCAGCAAGCACTTGTGATGTAGTCGCCGTGAAGACAGTTGAAACTACTCTGATTCCTAACGCTTTGCACAGCGGTTTTCTGGAGAAAAAAACATATGATCATCATATCTGTTATACTTACAATAATATTTATAATGTTTTATTTTAAAAGAGCAAGTGCTAAGTTTCTTTCCAGTTCTTAGTACAAATCTGCCGTCTGAACTGGTGGTAGGAAAAAATTGTGGCGATTCGAGGGAGCTTGTAATAGGGCTATTTGAAAAAGGTTATTTTCATTTCAATCATTTTATGTCAACCCATAATCATCCCACTGCGGGGATACGGGTCTCCCTTCAATCGAAGGGGATGGGAGCAGCGTACTCTGCCACGCGCCAATGCGATTTTTTTTCAATGCAAACATTTGTGTGCATGAACATGTCTGTTTGCCTTGCTCTGGGTGTTTTCTATGTATGTATATTTATTTACAAAAAAAAAACGGCAATCTAGTGCCCATGGTACAAGCTTAGTTGCTTAGTTTGGGTCTAGATGGCGTTGTGTGGTTCGCAGAAATAATTTCTAATTAGTTTCTTGATGATGCTTACCTAGCTTCAAACATCCTAGCACCAAGGTTCTGCCCCCTGTGTTCAGGTAGGACGGTTAAACCACTCGATGACATATACGTATCCACTCCGTAATGCTTAAAAATGTCCACCAAGTTCTCAGCTGTCACTAGAGTCTTCACCAAGTCATGCCAAGGTTTTCCGTCCACCTAAAAAAATAAAGTTAAGTGGGGTAAGACTACCGCTGGGGCAAGACTAACACACTGGGATGAGACTGCTACCGAGGCCACACTGGGGCAAGACTGCCTCCACACCGGAACAAGACTACCACCACACCGGGACAAGACTACCTCTGGGGCCAGACTACCAATGGGGCAAGACTACCACTGTCTTATAAATCGAGAAGTACAGTTTCCGTTCTATTTCGGTATAATGGGGTAAGACTACCTATAAATGTTCCTCCTCTGTCAATTAAAAAAAAACTCCAAATCTACTACTTACATGTTCAAATGTTTCTTCCAAATCGTCTATTTGTTTTATTGTAATCGTGTTAAATGCAACCATCTCTTTAGGATTCCCATCAGCGTCTTCGACGTAGCATGCTAGACTTACATTCTGGTCTAGGTATTCGTGCCAGTTCTCCAAAATGGATTTTATTGATGTAGGATCTGATTTTATATCTGAAATTATATTATATCTACCTAATTTAATCCTTCATATACTAATATCCATCTAATATCTATCTATACTAATATATTAAGTAACTAATATCAAATAAATTATTGTTTGTTGTTTTGTGTAATTGTTTGAATAGAATAGGCTCCAAAACTACTGAACCGATTTCAAAAATTCTTTCACCGTTGGGTACCCCCATTACCCCCGGGTAACATAGGCTATAATATTTTTACAAAAAATTAGGGATCTGTACTAAACCCCGTGCTAAAAGCTAGGGCGGGCGGGGCGTTAGTGTGTTATTAAATTTTTGTGTCAGTAGTCCTCTTCATAAATTTATATTACTGACTTTCTACTGCCTCTACAGGCTCCAAAGTTTCATTAAAATATGTGTCTGTCTGTTGTACAAAATCATTGGTCAGAGAGTTGTGTCTGTTGTCATACAAAATCATTGGTCAGAGAGTCAAATAATTAAATAGCTAATTGAATTTTACAGACTGACAAAATTGACATTAGGTGCTAATTAAGAGACGGATAGCGTGTGGAAATTTGGGCTCCTAAGCTTTAGGAATCAGCTCAACCACCTAGGTTCTCGTAATCTCGATCTAGACGTTCGCATTGGTGAAAGATAATGTCCCAAAAATGTGTCAATATTTTCTGTATTTTAACTATTAGCCGATAGATGGCGTAAGTTATACGTGTTATTTACGACGGAAAACTTACTCAATACTTTACAAAGTGGTTCATCCCTCAGAAACGTCTCCAGCATGAAATCAATGTATTCCTGCTTCTTCTTTATATCCATATCTCTTATTTGATACCTGAAATATTTAAGAAATAGCTTTAAAACAAAGTCAATTATAAAAATAACATTGTAATTTGCAACCCTTGTAACCATTACAAGTTTACAAAGATAACTCCTTTGTAAACTTGTAATTTTGTGGTTATGACGTTCGATTTTATTTTTTTTTGGAACTCGCGGAATAATTCTTACTAATAATAAAATTACACGCGAAATAAGTTTGAATGTTTGTTATTCTTCCACGCAAAAATGGTTTGCTTGTAATTTGGTATACGGATCACTTCATACTAATATAGATTATATGGGATCATTAATATGATCTATTATAAATGAGAAAGCGACTTTGTTTGTTTGTTATTACTTCACGGCAGCAGCCGATCAATAAGAAATGTATACCTAATGTCAGGGGTACTTTTTATCCCGTGAAAGTATGTCATTCCAAGGGGAAAATATTTTTTCTACTATAGGTGGCGCTGCTATTGCGATGTCGGCCAACAGATGGCGCCACAAGTCGCGCAATGGGTTGTTTTGTTGTCAAACGAGATCTATGTCATAAAATTAACCGCGAGCGAAGCCGCGGGGAAATGCTAGTAATTTATAATACGGATATCTATCCTATGTGTTAACATAAGATAGATATTTTTATCCCGTAAGTAGGTATGTCATTCCTGGAACGCTAATTGGGATTTCGCGGGCATCATTTTGTCAATTTATAGTTCTAATGAAAACTTACATACAAGCAGGTTTTCCATCTCTTTCTCTCCCTTTGAATCTGCTCCAGATCTGTCCTGAAGGGACGTTCTGCGGTCTCACCCAAGGCATTGTGTATCTGAAATAATAATATTGTTGTGTTATCATATTAATCACTCCGGTTATGATATGATTGACTTGATGTCCCACTGTTTGGGATTCGAAGCGATATGATTTCGAAATAAAGTTCACTAACAAGCGCCATCTAGTGGATGTTGTCCCGTAAAACAGAAAGAAAACATCACCTTAAAACAACTCGTGCAGTGTTATTTACTTATTGTGACTAATAGCCTGCTTCTGAAACACAATTTAATTTTAATTACAATTCCAAGATGTCTCTTTTTTTAATTAAAATTTTGTACACAATTCACACATCGTCACCCCACCTGGTCCCAAAGTAAGTTAGACTTAACCCGTTTGTGTTATGGGTACCAGCTAGGACAACGGATATAATTATCCTAACTAATATTATAAATGAGAAAGTGAGTTTGTTTGTTATTCCTTCACGGCTTGACTAAACAGCCGATCATTATGAAAATTTGTAAACATATTGCCCAACACAGGCTTAAAATGGGAAAATATTTTTTCTACTATAGATGGCGCTGCAATTGCCATGTCGGCCAACAGATGGCGCCACGCGCTATGGGTTGTTTTGTTGTCGAAAGAAATCTATATAATAAAATTAACCGCTAGCGAAGCCGCAGGCAAAGCGTTAGTTGCAAATACATATATACTTAGAATACATAGTAAACACTCAAACACGAGAACAAACAAATGCCGTCACATAAAAATGTTGCCCCGAGAGGGAAACTAACCAACGCCCTCTATTGCCGAATTAATAAATTACATAAGTACATATAATTTAAATCTACTAATATTATAAAGAGAAAAGATTTGTATATTTTTTTTGTAACGAATTAACAAAACTACTGGACTGATTCGAAAAATTCTTTCACTGTTTGGAAGCTACATTATCCGTGAGTGACATAGGCTATATTTATTTTCAAAAAATTATAGGGTACCTTACTAAAAAGCCGTGCAAAGCTGGGACTATGCGCTATTCTGCAATATTCAACTTCTTTATTTTGTGTAACACAACCGACAAGTTAGATAATATTATTGTAACTAAGATAAAGTATATATCTTCGACAAATAATAAAACATTTTATTTTCATTTAAGATGTACGAATATAAACTCAATTTACTCTGGAATACGAGTTAATATGAACGCAATAGTATGAATAGATTGGTAAAATGATTATTTGTGTGCGTGATTTCACGTTTTCATTGCTATTTCCGGGATTGTGACGCATGAACACAAAATGACGTACTAAGTTTTGGTTAAATAGAAAAATGTTTATAGATAAATCTTAGTCAGAAATATTTTATTCAGTAGACTCAATCGGGCATTTAGACACGTCATTTACAAAATATTATCCATTCTGAATTAAATATAATAAAATAGATAAGCTATTCTACATAATAAACGAGTTAGTATCATATCGGTGCATTTGTAACTCGCTTATATAGCATCTGTGGGGCAATTCACGTAACAAGACCCGATTCTAGTTCGATTCAACGACACTCGCCGTCCCGTTCAATTCCTATTTTGTATGAGTGAGACAGCGAGTGTCGATGAATCGAACTAGAATCGGTTCTTGTTATGTGAATTGCCCCACTGGTCTATTTATCAACTCGAAACTCTTGTAAAAATAAACTGGCCACTTTATCATTTATTTATTTTTTATGACAAGAGACAAAAGAGCTGGCGGGTCACCTGATGGTAACCAATCACGTTGTCCATGGTCATCCACGACTATAAGATCTTGGATGCGTTGCTATGGAGGAATGAGAAAGCGGGCAAATGGGTGTAGGGCCACGCACAATGTAGGGTTCCCCATTTGCTAAGCTTTGCTTGCTTGCAGACGAGTACAATGCCATATCCATTATGGACATTTGTATTAGTAAGTTTTTATCAAAGAAATTTCATTTTTTAAGTTAGTCGACTATTACCAGGTAGGTAATAGTTTTCACCATATACTACTAAGTACGTGTGGACCATGAGTTTTTAAAAATTTCTAAACAAGACTTTCAAAAATAAAAAAAATCCATCAAAATGTAACTTAAATAAATAAATATATAGGGACAATTCATACAGATTGAGCTAGCCCCAAAGTAAGTTCGTAACTTGTGTTATGGGATACTAACTCAACAATATTATATTTTATAACAAATAAGTACTTACATATATAGATAAACATCCAAGACCCGAGGCCAATCAGAAAAAGTTCGTTTTTCATCATGACCCGACCGGGGATCGAACCCGGGACGGGACCTTCTGGGTGGCGGTCTGGCGAGGTAACCATTACGCCATAGGTCGTCTAAGCATAGTTGTAATATGAGTTTCAGAAACTGTCTGTAAACGTAAAATCAAACTTTTGAGACTAGTCAAAACATCGTGTCGTGTTGAACATTGGAAATAATGTGTACAAAAAAATATGATCACGTGACACATACAAGTACGCTATAAGTCTGGCTGCGTGTACGTTGCGCTACTTACGCTGCATGTTAATTTACTATTGCGGTAACCACACGGCGACCTAATAATCTATTGACAGCGGCCGACACTGACGTCTTTGGAATAAGTATCGTAAACTAGTTGATACACACGGTTTTACCCGAGAAAGTAAGCTTGGCTTTAACCAGCTTGTGTATGGGTACCAGACAACGGAGACATTATTGTAAATATATACTTTTAATACATAGAAAACACCCAGGCTCGAGAACAAATAGACATGCCGTCATAGAAATGTTTGCTCCGAGCGGGAATCCGACCCGTGGCTTTTGATGTCGAAGTTAAGATCACCCAACGCTGCCGTGCTAACTAAGAGTACAATAACTCGATTTTGGTCGATTTTGAGTTATATACATATTCGAAATCAGGGAATCGAGATCTATAACTCTCTCTAAGAAACTTTTCATAAATGCTTCAGGAACCTGATTTTTCAGTAAGCAAGAATGCAATAACTAAAACTTTATTACGAATTTACTAATCATAAATACAATAATCATACTTGTGGTACTATGCACACATTACTAGTCATAACCACAATAACTATAAAGTTGTTCCACTTATGTTATGTAGGACTCGGATTTTCAATATTAGTTCACTAGCGATAAACACAATAATGTTTGACTTATTGTGCTTATGATTAGTGTATCTAAATTTTTTGACTGAGAGAATACGAGTTATTGCGTTTATTATTTGTAAGACTTAAGCGACCCGGGGTTCGGCGGGGGTGAACGGGGTGTTGCGGGGAAGTGGAATATGGCCGTTTTCTGTTTGTTTTGCCAGTCGCTACAACAGGACCAGACCCACGTCGCACGGTGAATCCTCTACTAAGGAGAGCTTGGCCAATAAGGCATTTTTTGAACATGTAGGTAGATGATTTTTTTTCGATTTCATAAATTGAAGGTATATTACATTAGTTTATAGTGAATTAAGTGGAATTAGTCGTCTAGTATTACTTATATGACACGTCAAACGTTACCTATTTTCTGTTTTCCTTGTTGTTAATTTGTAAATTATAAAGTTTAGTTCAGACTTTAAATTAATATTTATGTAAAAGTAAGAACATATAATTTATGAAAAAAATCATGAATGGTGATGAAGGTATGTAGTATTTAAAACATATTATAAATTTAACCCGTTTTGATAATTAGTTAATTGGCAAAAAAAATTAAGTTGCTTTGTTGTAAGTAACTTTGTTTCGAAAATGCAATTTCTCTTTTATTTTTTCAATTTAGGGATTTTGCTCGATCGAGTTGCATATGAGTGCATTTTTACCTGTACTATCTACCATTGTTAAGTTTCTACGCTTTATTTTTTCTTATTTCAGGAACAATGTTTTGAAGAGATTGGATTTTGAGCTTAGCGTTGCCTGAAAAAAATAAGGACAATATCTTCGCCACCAGGGACTGCACACAAACCTTCTTCGCCAGGGACAGCGCACAAACCTTTTTCGCCAGAAACCGCAACCGTGCCTTTTTTGCCAAACACTGCATGCTCACATGAACATCGCACCGTTACTTCAACCGAGAAGTTATATTTGTATAAAATTGTTTAAAACACTGTTTTTGTTATGAATATATAAGATTATCTATATTAATATAATAAAAGTGTAAAAAAAGTTTGTCTGTACATTGAATATATTTCCAAAAAAATTGTTTAGGGCGATGAAGAATAAGCAATAGAACAAGAATTTCGTAAAATTTTGTCCGTCTGTTTGTATGTTTGTATGTTTGGATGTTTGTATGTTTGGATGTTTGTATGTATGTTTGTACACGCTAATCTCGGAAACGGCTGAACCGATTTGGATGCGGTTTTCACTAATATGTGGCGATTTGCTCAACTTAACATTTAGTGTATGTTTCTTTTCAAAATTCCCACGGGAATCCGAGATATACGCAAACGAAGTTGCGAGGGTATATCAACGCACAGCCCAAACCGCTGGGTCTAGAGATTCCAAATTTGGCATGTAGGTTCCTTACGACATCTAGGGATGTACTAAGAAAGGATTTTTCAAAATTCCCACGGGAAAGCGAGATATACGCATACGAAGTTGCGAGGGGACGCACAGCCCAAACCGCTGGGTCTAGAGATGCGAAATTTGACATGTAGGGTCCTTATAAGGTCCGGACCGACCGGACCGGACCGGACCGGACCGGAACGGACCGGACCGGACCGGAACGGATCAGACCTGATCGGTCCGGAAGGAACCGCACCGTACCGAGCCAGTGCCGGACCGGACCGAACCGGACCGGACCGTTTTTTTTGTCCGTCTGTTTGTATGTTTGTATGTATGTTTGCACGCGCTAATCTCAGAAACGGCTGAACCGATTTGGATGCGGTTTTCACTAATATGTGGCGATTTGCTCAACTTAACATTTAGTGTATGTTTCTTTTCAAAATTCTCACGGGAATCTGAGATATACGCAAACGAAGTTGCGAGGGTATATTAACGCACAGCCCAAACCGCTGGGTCTAGATTCCAAATTTGGCATGTAGGTTCCTTACGATGTCTAGGGATGTACTAAAAAAGGATTTTTCAAAATTCCCACGGGAAAGCGAGATATACGCAAACGAAATTGCCAAATTTGGCATGTAGGGTCATTATAAGGTCCGGACCGACCGGACCGGACCGGATCGGACCGGACCGGAACGGACCGGACCGGACCGGAACGGATCAGACCTGATCGGTCCGGAAGGAACCGCACCGTACCGGGGCGTGCCGGACCGGACCGGTTTTTTTTTCTGTAGAATAATATGCTAATTGGCATGTAGGTTCCATATCAGGACCGGACCGACCGGACCGACCGGACCGAATGGAACCGTACCGTACCGGGCCGTGCAGGACCGGAATTTGTTTCTAAAGAAAAATATGCTAATTGTTACTAGGCCACGCGGGCGAAGCCGCGGGCAGAAGCTAGTTATTAATAAACATTTATGAACAAAGTTAAATATTCTTTTTTCTCATTGGTATTACCGACTAGGTTACATCAGTGTTTCTAACGATAAATGCAATAACTATATCAGTTTTTTTTTTTTTTTTTTTTTTTTTTTTTTTTTTTTTTTTTTTTTTTTTTTTTATACCACAAAGGTGGCAAACAAGCTTACGGTCCGCCTGATGGTGAGCGGTCACCGCAGCCTATGGACGCTTGCAACACCGGGAGCATCACTCGCGCGTTGCCGACCCTGTAAAAATCTTTTAATGCCCTTTTTGAAGAACCCCATATTATAGTCTAAAGGAAAGACCTCGGCGGGGATCTCATTCCACAGCCTCAGCGTTCGCGGGAGGAAACTCCTCTGAAACCGCGTAGTACGCGACCATTTTGGTTCTAGCGTGTGAGGTTGGATTCCCCGCCGGTGACGAGCAGTTCGATGGTAGAAAGTGGCCGTAGGCATCAAGTCAAACAATTCCTCGGAACAAACCCCATTATACAAGCGGTAGAACACGCATAGGGAGGCGAAGTCTCTCCGCAGACTGAGGGGCTCAATACCGCTTGTTAGCTCGGGATCGTCGACAATCCTCATAGCACGTCTTTGAGTCGAGTCTAGAGGTCCAAGTTGGTACGCCGGCGCTCCAGCCCATAGGTGAGAGCAGTACTCCATGTGGGGTCGGACTTGAGATTTATACAATACAAGTCTCTGCCCCGGATTGAAGTACCGCTTCGCCCTATTCAGCACACCGAGCTTTTTCGACGCCAACTTGACCTTGTCTTCTATGTGACTGCGAAACTGGACGTTGCTTGAGATCTCGACTCCAAGGATCCGTAAGCTGCCGGTGGTTATTAAGGGTGTCCCTTGGAATTGTGGGGCCACTGAAAAAGGGGATTTCTTCGCGGTGAACGCGCAGACTTGTGTCTTGGTGGGGTTAAATTGGACTAAGTTACGTCGTCCCCAATCGCTCACCCTGGTTAGGGTGCCTTCGATTTCAGACACAAGTCGTTCGCGGTTCTCCTCCACTACGGAACGAGGGATGCTAGGCCGGCCCGTGTAATAGGTGTCCCCGGTACTGTCGTCTGCATAACAATGAATATTATCTACAGACAACATATCATTGATATGCAGCAGAAAGAGGGTCGGGGATAGAACGGAGCCTTGTGGCACGCCAGCATTAATGTCCATGCGGTCCGAGCAACTGCCGTCAACTATGGCACTTATGCTTCTGTTGGACAGAAAGCTGGCTACCCATTTGCATAGTCCCTCGGGCAGTCCGTACGATGGTAGCTTCGATAGAAGACCCCTGTGCCAGACCCGATCGAATGCCTTCGCTATATCTATTCAGTTATTGTATTTATCGTTAGAAAATATTGAAATGATTTATATATAATATGTAGGTTTGCTAAAGATAAATACAATAAGTAATGTAGTTATTGTATTTATAACTAGCAATGATAGGTTATTCATATAAACATTTGCTAATTATGAGCACTATTTCCACGATTTCAGGCCTTATACTTCATATTTTTCACTTCACATATATTTTAATTTGCTCTCTATTTGTTCTTCTTTCAATAGGTACAAGTTTTATGTAGATATGTTCATTAGTTCAGGAGATACAATAAAAATAAAGTTCAAAACTTTGAGCGCGTTTTTCTCGAAAGCGGGAAAATCGAGTTATTGTACTCTTAGTTAGCACGGCAGAACGCACCACCGCACCGGACTGTCGGCAATGCATTGCATTTCTCTTGGTATATTCTCTCGTGTAAGCATCATTATAAAACTTTGTAGTCCATACTGAAATTATAAAGTTAAAAAAAAATATTTTTGTTTGTAACAAATAAATTTTAAAAGTACTGGACCGATTTCAAAAATTCTTTCACCTTTGGGCATGTATCTTACATTACCCCCGTGTAATAAAATCCGTGTGCGAAGCTGGGACGGGGTGCTAGTCCTTATCTTTACATAATATCGTCAATACTTGTCAGAATATTTTACTAGGTGCGTATAGTATGTATATGTAAGTTTATTTTTTTTTTTTTTTTTTTTTTTTTTTTTTTAATTTTTTTTTTTTTTTTTAAAAAAAAAAAGTTCAAATAAAAAAAAAAAAAAAAAAAAAAAAAAAAAAAAAAAAAAAAAAAAAGTTTATTATTAATATATATTTATATGTGTATGTTTATAGCCGTATATATAAGTTCTTAGGTAACCAGATATTTTCCCTTCAATTTTTGTCCCGCCAACAATGTTTCTGCATTACCCGATGGTTGACTGGTAGAGAATGTCTTCAGGCATTAAGTCCGCCAATTGTACTCTCAATCGTGCAATAAAGAATAAATAAAATAAATAAATATACTATGAAGTCGCTTCCCTGACTGTCTGTCGTCTGTCCCATGTCCGTCCATATATATGCTTAGATCTATAAAACTACGCATTGGATTTTGATGCGGTTTTCTTAATAGATAGAGTGATTCAAGAGGAATGTTTTTAAGTATGATACATTCCAAAATTCCCACGGGAAAGCGGGCGAGTTTCGCTTGTAGTTATTAAGTAAGATGGTTATGAAAATCAGTGTTGGGACTGCAGTCTAAATGAGCTCAGTTGAGTCAAGGTTTTAAATAACTATTAACTACTTCGTAATCATGAATGCCTGGTATTGATTGAGTATGATTAAAATGATGATTGATTTTATTGACGTTTATTTATGGCAAACGTATAGTCGGAACAAGGTCCACCACACATTACCACCGATGTGTCTCCTGTGTAGCCAGGATCAACAACGGCGACCTCAGATTGACAATAAGCGATGAAGCTTATTGACGTCCAGGGGGAGACAACTACAGCTGTTTTGGAACTCACAAGGTATAAAATCAGAAAGAAATTTAGACGAAGTATGAAGTACTTATGTATTAAAAAGACACGCCTTACATCCGTAACTTAGTTGAATTATTTATCGTCATATTATCACAGAGATTTTAATAGAAAATCTCTGTGCACCTTATCAACAACTCCGACAACAATACAAGGTTCTTTAGTTTAAAAACTTATCAGTTTATTATAGTGTTTATATTTTTATCAATTAGATAACAATCAATAAGATTAAACTTAAATGTAGGTGAAGTTTATCTGAAACTTCTAAATAGCACTGTACTAAACAGAGCAGCGCCATCTAGTAGACGGTAGCGTAACTAAACTCAAACACGAACCTTTCGAATTCAACACGTAAACTATTCAACGATAGATGGCGCTAAAAAATATGTGTTATTTTACTAACATTTTCTTGGAGACTTGACAATATTTTTTTATGACTTTGCAAGTAATTGCTTATTGTAATGCAAACTTTATAATTACAATATGTATACTATTGATAAATAAGAATTCGAGTAATTCCCTTCATGCAATATTTAGAAAACTTTCATCGGCTGACTGACGTATTACGATTGGCGGCTGTACGTACTACATAATATGTATTTACAAAGTCTCCCTCATAACGATGCTTACATTTTATTAACATAAAAATCTTTATTCTTTGTTCTCTATCTTTTTTATTTAGGTACGTCAACATAAACTTATTTATACACTCTCTTTAATAAATAAAAAAATACACTTAAATGGTATAAATTATAAATTGTAATTTTTCCTTGGTGTTGAGACCTGCTGAAATACAGACATTTGCTTAGCTTAGACAACAGTCTCTCTCTCTCATCTTTGTTATAAGTAATAATATTACTCTACCCTACCCTGCTCACATCTTCCATTGGTTGACTGGTCATAGATCAGTGACTTGTGAGTAGTTGTGAGCTTGATGGCCTCGTTGTGCGTTTAAAGTCAAAAGATCACGCAAGTTGAGCAAAGACATCCCTAATCAATACTTTTTTTATGTTATACGGCGGAGAAACAGGCATAAGCGGGCCACCTGATGGAAAGTGGTATTCCCCGCCGCCCATGGACATCAGCGACACCAGGGGCACAACCAATGCGTTGCCCACCTCTGACGTGACCTCTAATGTACCTCTTAAAATAGTCTCATGTCATAGTCATAACACAGAGGCTGGGATACTAGGATGAGTTTAAAAAACCTCCAGTTTCTCCGTGCTTCAGATGTTAAGTCTTTTCCGACTGTTTACGATACGACTGCGAGTGCCAGGAGCGTTTGCGTCCAGTATAATACTCGTAGTGAGTAGTGGGACACGAAAAGTGGAAGTGACGGCAGAATTCGAATCTCGGACGCTACAGAGGTTAACAAACAAAAATGACCAAACAGTCGCGCTGTGAATACTAAATAAATCGGGAGCGGGCGCAAAAATAAACAATGTTCGACTTCTTGGAAGATCAGTTATTGCCAGGTGTAGGTACGTGATGCCAGTGATGGGATGGGTTTTCGTAACATTTGTCGATGAATTCTCATCGATCATCTTATCATTCAAAGTTATAGTTTAGATAGATTAATTACATAGATAATTTAATACAGTAATGTAATGAATTCTTTGACGAGACCGTCTGTAAGGAAGGACGCTCTGAATTTCGAATTTTGAAAGAAAAAATCTAAGAAAATAAATTTTATTTTGCGACATGTGACAGCCACTTGCTCTTATTAATAATTAAATAAATAAATAATTTAAAAAAAACTGCTCTGTAAACTACCACCATTTCGGAAACAAAGCAAAATGACCACAGGGAAAAGAAATGGCGAAAGAAAACCAGTTACGGCCTCTTTTGTCCATCAGATATTTTGTAATTTTTAATTTTCACAAAAAAATATATACAAGTATGAAAAATGCGATAAGCTGTTCTCAAATCGACTTAATACTTAATATTCACGGCCCTGCTCAACCTTTTCATTGGCCGACTGCACAATGCATCCCCGGAACGATATATTTGCATATCAATGCCACCATTAATATGCATTGAAATGATATTTTCTGGGTTTAAAAATCTAAACTCACTCCATGGAGTCGCACTGTAAACGAACACGCAAGTTAAGCACGTCGATCCCATCCAGTGTTTGGATGGGTTTCGTATGATCAAACATCGACAATTCCACAATCCAACATTGGCCACCACTAACCCAGTAATTTTATATTTCCCGAAACAAGAATAAACTCGACTAAACTTTTCTCATACGTAGACCGTTCGGAGCGCGCGAGGACGTGGCCGTTCGGGCTTCTCGTACTAAAATAAACTAATATACATAATAAGATAAACGTGTAATATAGTTTGTCTGTCTGTGTGTCACTGTGGATTCATTTTGGTGGTTTTGTGGTTGTGCCTATGATGATTTTATACCGGTAAGTAAGTATGTTTTTAATAATTAAGATTTCAAAGTTTCTTGCCAGTTTTTCTTAGTACAAATCTGAAGTCTGAACTGGTGGTAGGAAAAAAATGTGACGAATCGAAAGAGCTTGTAATAGACGTATTTGACCAAAAACATTTGACTTTGCATCTGTCTATATCTAATCTACATATCATATCACCCCATAATCATCCCACAGCAGGGATTCAATCGAAAGGGCGTACTCTGCCACGCTACTCCAAATCACTGATTTTCAGCCAATAAGTACCTTTAAAAAATCGTGACGCGTGCAATAATACAGATTCAATTAATTCAATTACTTTTATAACAATTCTCTCTCTAATTTGACGTCAGATTTACAGCCGCAGTTTCTGGAACGCTTATTAAATTTTAATCCAACATTAAGTCTCAAGTTATCTCCATTTTTTTCCTTTTTAGTTTGACAATGACAGCTATAATTTTAATGTCATTAACTTTAAGAATGCGTTTCGGAAACTGGTTGTTATTTGTCATTAGCCTTAAAATGTATTTCTACAACTCGCCTTTAATCTGTTCCCTTGGCTGACCGCAACAAACTTTTATAATATTTTATTTTGACGACTGTTTGGCGTCAACGAATACATTAATCTATCCGACAGACATGTTATAAATAACAAAATAATCATAAATATTGTTCCTTGAATTAAATCCATAATGACTGTCAACCAATGATAGAGTTGAGCAGGGTAGTGCTCTACGAACAAAGATATTTTATGCGAGTAATTAATTGTATCGTTTAGAAATTTTGTAATTATTATTAGGTATACCTACTTGTTGGAATATACAAATATCCGAGTCTATGAATGGAACCTTCTTCCAACTGGATGTCAATCAAAGTCTATGTCAGTGCGTTTTGGTATGCTATCAAATAAAAAACCGGGCAAGTGTCGGGGCGCGCACAATGTAGGGTTCCCTATTGGCTTAGCATTTCTTACTTGCAGATGAGTATACAATGCCATATTCTATGACATTTTTACGTTTTCGTCAAATAAATTTTACTTCATAAGTTTGTCGGCTATTACTCGGTAACTAGTAGTGCCTACTTAACCGTTATAATTTTCCTTGTAGGTTCACTATATGGACTACTTCCATGAATTTTTTCAAATTTCTAAACATAACACTTTCGGAGATAGAGGGGGGGGGGGGACCGCCGCCGTGCAAAACGAAAATTGACACGTTAAATGTAAATAATTCGCAAACGGATCATGGTATTGGAAAATGACCTTCCCACACCCTCGATGTTTTTAAGAGATCTATCTAACGATAACATGGGGTCGGTGCGAAAAAAAAAATCACTTCCACATTACCTGTAGGGAAGGCACCCTAAAAAAAAATATTTTTCAAAATTTTGTTCTACCACTTTATTAGCATTGTTAATATGAGTATACATACCATATTACAGCTTTCTAGCATCAAGCGTTTAGGCGCTAGACCGCGGACGGACAGACGGACACGGCGAAACTATAAGGGTTCCTTGTAGTTTACTACGGAACCCTAAAAACCTTAGAACGTGCAAATTATTTTTCTTTTTCCTATTCCTATAATCCAATTAGTATTTTATACCACAAAGGTGGCAAGCAAGCATACGGCCCGCCTGATGGTAAGCATCACCGTAGCGTAGTATAGACGATTGCAATACCGGGGGTATCACTCACGCGTTGCCAACCCTCCCAACCCCCCAAGTGGACCTCAGGTCTTACTCACCGTAGGAACACAGCATGGCCGAGATCAATGCTATTTGGCTACGATCTTCTGTAAGGCGGAGGTTCTTCCCCAGACAGGCTGGTCCATTTAAGCGGATTATCCGCTGTGCCCTACCTCTCTTAATTACATAGTAAAAATGAATACCATTGTTAATTTTTTCTAGCACATAAATCCCTTCACGCAATATTTAGGAATCTTTAATCAGTCTTATTTACAGCCCTGGTTAACTCTTTCCTTTGTTGACACGTAAACACGTTCGAATTTTATGAATTGTTTGTGACCAAAAAACAATTGTACTAAGCACTCAGGTCTTATCGGATGTCTATTTATCTAGACATAAAACGTAGTCTGCACGTCATTCAACGTCTAGTTCGGAAGCACCAGTACCTGGGCCTTAACCTAGTATTTATTTTAAGACCTACATTCGTTCTTACTCGCCGAGCAGACGTTTATAAAGTGCATTTTTTAAATATGTTTTTAAACGTATTCCTTGGGAGAGCGAAGTAGATTTTTATTGGAACTCTCAACATTATAAAATCTGCTGCTCACTTTAAAATGTGAGCAAGTGAGCCATACAGATAAAGATGAGTTGAGTTTCTTGCTACAGTTGAGTTTCTTGCGGCACTTCTTCTCAACAGGCCATTCACGTCTGAAGTTTGTAGGATCAAAAATATTGACGTGCAAAAGTTTTTCTTGTAATCTACTTAATTATTTATTTATTTTAAGATAAAAAAAATTAAATCATTTATTCAGGGAGTAATAAGGCTCGGGCAAACAGGAAATTCGAGGCAAATATTATGTTTATAACATTTATTTTGTGTTTGTTCTTGAGTCTGGTTGGAAGTGGTTATATTGGGCAATGGTCATAATTTGAGTGGCCATATCGGGAAATGACTATTTAGGAAGTGGTTATGCGAGGAAGCAGCCCTAACGGTCCGAAAGGGTTTTCTGTCATAACTTATATATATATAAGTATCTAGGGAAACTCGTACAACTTTGTTTTGTACATTATAAGGAACCCACCCAAGTTTCAGGGGCCGTACCACGACGACATAACTATCCTTAAACGATTGTGTAAACGATCACCTTACATCATGTATTGCGCTATCTCTCTTACTCAGCCGTTCTTGTTTTGTTTTATGCAGTCATGGTATAGGTAGCTAGATTCATTGCAATATCGCAGATATACATTTTTTATATAGATCCCATACAAAATTTATGAGAAATAATGCTTTTCTTGGCTCTCTTCTTCGCTCCCACCAGTCCCACTCGCGGGGGCACCGCAGTTAAGGTAAATAGATGGCGCTTTTTCGCCTTGCCGAAAGGATATACTTAAAGATATTTAAAATAATATATCCGTTGCCTATGGTACCCATAACTCAAGCAGGTCAAGCCTAGCTCACTTTGGGGACCAGTTGGGGCTGTGTGAATTGTGTAAAATTTATTTATTACCAGAGAAACCCGCGCAACTTCGTTTGCGTTTTATTTATGCATAGCAGCGCCATCTATATCAGACTTTTGACCAAATCCTATGGGAATTGCGTACTTTTCGGGATAAAAAGTATACCCTATGTAATCCAAGGTAACAGCTACCGGCATACCAAATATCATAAAAATTGTTTCAGCCATTTGAGCGTGAACAAGTAACAAACATACAATAACTGTCGCCTTTATAATATTAGTAGGATTTTAACGCTTCATGGATTACGATAAGATTTATGTTAAGACAAATTAATGGCACTATTTAATGACATTCCGCGTACGTAATGTTGTATGTATGTACCTAGTTTTAAATTATATGTTAAAAAATAGTAAAAAAAATAAAAGTACGATATATTTTTAAATCACAAAAAGGCCGTAACTGGTTTTCTTTTGCCATTTCTTTTTACCAGTGGACATTTTTCGTTTTTGTTTCCGAAATGGTAGTAGTTTATACAGTAGATTAATTTATGCAAATCATTTATCACTGTATACTCTGACAAGAGAACGTGTTTGTGAAAACCTATTCTCTGAATAAGAGTTTGAATTTGAATACAAACTTACAAAAAGCAATGGCGATGTTCTGTTTCCTATATTTTCGTTTAAGCTTTATCAGATGGTGTTATTGCCAAGATGACACATATAATATAATTATAGTAATATCATGTAGGTAAGGTATACATACACACTGCGCATGACATGACAATTTTGGTAAAAGTCCAGGCAATTATTTTATCAGAAAACCTTAGGCCGCAGCATGCTTTTGTAGTTCGATGTCAGGTGGTTTGAATTGTCGACTACCTGTTTAAATGATGCCGAGAATTTTGACGCCAACTCTATAGCGTCGCTCGTGATAAAATAAAATTCTTTTTCTTAAGTAATTGGAGTTGAACTAATAAAGTGCGTTATCGTGTTGACTTTAAAATCCGCCGTCTCTGAAGAATTTTTACTATCATCTTCGGGGCGCGGTGACGCGTCTTGACTGAAAACTGTGTACTGAGTGGAGACAACATGAATACGCTGCTTTGAATGCATACATGATATTGGCTAATTCCAACTAACAAGAACACAGAAGCCATACCAAACCATAACCACACCATAACTTTTAAAAAACCGATGCCGAGAGGTGTGGCTGTCATCTTGGGGTACTGATCTGCTCGTTTCATCAACACCTACCTATTCAACATGTTTAGGATTTGACCATAGCGTTATTTGGATTGACATCCCGCGTTCAGTACTTAATTTATGTGTGTACCTGGTTCTGTGTTTTATTTTACAAAATACAATACAAAAAAGGCCGTAACTGGTTTTCTTTCGCCATTTCTTTTACCAGCGATCATTTTGCGTTTCTTTCCGAAATGGTAGTAGTTTATGGAGTGGATTAATTACATAAATAATGTATTACTGTAATGTACTTAATGTAGTCTTTGACGAAAGTGTCTGTGAGGACTCTCTGAATAAATATGTGAAATTTCACTCATTCCACTTGAATCCATTATTTGATCCATCAATGGATCCTAGGCGACTTTTTTTTCCACTTGAATCCATCAATGGATCCTAGGCGACTTTTTAATTCCACTTGAATCCATCAATGGATCCTAGGCGACTTTTAAAATTCCACTTGAATCCATTATTTGGTATTATCTAGGATTGCTTTAGGATTGTTTTGGTATGCGTTGTAGTTGGGTATAGGGATGGTATAGGGATGGTTTAGGGACGGTTTTGAGATAATTTTGAAACAGTTTTGTAAATTGTAACATCAAGGCTCGTCAATTTTTTTTTTTTGCATAACTGAGGCACAATGATACAAGTAAACATTTACATATAATAATTCAGTTTATAGTAATAAATCGTATTGATTGAATAGTGAAATCATAAAGCCTATATGACTATGACCTATTTAATTACAAAATTAATTTAATAGTAGGCTGTATAGGTCTGCAGCCCAAGCCTAATTTCAATGTCGTAAGATTTAAAAAAAAAAGCGGCGGGAAAGGGGAAACAGGTCTTGTTTTTCGTGCGTTTATTTATTTATTTCCTCGCAATCGAAGTGAAAAGCAGAGTATAAAACTCGTCCACAAAACCATTTCTATCCTCGACATTACTATCAGCCCTCGCCTTCGGCTCTGGCTGCTAAAAGTCTCGGATAGAAATGATTCGTTTTGTGCACTTGTTGTAAAATCTACTATTTAATATGTAGTATTTTTATGTTTTTAATTTTTCTTATATTTGCATAAGTGTGTATTTCTCATAATAAATTTTTTAAATAATTCGGTACCTACTATATTTTAAATTTTTATGTATTGTGTCAAGTTTAAATGCCTGTTGTTGGTTCGAGGTCGTTTTAAAATTTTCTCAAAAGCGTTCTTGAACCAGAATCTATTGTTGAAGTTCTGTCTCTTTTTTTCATTACTTTTAAAAAAAAAATGCATTGAAACAACCATTCATCTGTTATATGTGATTTCCTTTTTTTCTGTCATTTTTTACGAAGTGATAGTATCTGGGTGTCTTTCGCCATTTCTTTTCCCAGTGGTCATTTTGCTTTTGTTTTACGAATTGGTGGTAGTTTAAAGAGTAGCTTATTTATTTAATACAGAATAATAATAATAATATACAATTGAATTCATTGTAAGTGACGTGTCTAAGTGCCCGCGAGGGCCTACAGAAAAAAGTATTTTTGATTTGATTTGATTCGTCAAACAATAAAGGAATACCATTGTTTGTTTCACTCTTCCCTTAAAGAACTGTAGACCTATCTCGCTTCTGAGCCACGTCTTCAGGCTGTTCTCAAGGGTCATCACATATCGTCTCGCTCGCAAGTTTGATGACTTCAAGCCACCGGTTTTCTTTCGACATTTCTTTTACCAGTGGTAATTTTGCTTTTCTTACCGAAATGGTAGTAGCTTATAAAGTTGATTAATTACACAAATAATGTATTACTGTATGACGAGAGAAAGTGTCTGCTTACTTTCATAATAATCGATTTGAATCTTTGACTGTGCTATGTATAAACCACTTTTAATTGAAGTCGAGTAGGGCAATGAACATATTAAATTGGTGCTTAGATTTTTGAAATATAGCCATTTCTTTTAACGGTGGACATTTTGCTTTGTTTCCGAAATGGTGGTAGTTTATAGAGTAGCTTATATGTTACGTTACGTACGTAACATATGTTGTAAAAGACGTGTCTAAGTGTAAAAATATTTTATTCTGTAGGCCCTCGCGGGCGAGGGCTTACAGAATAAATATTTTTACTTTAACTTTCACATTTTGGGTACCTGCCATAGGATAAGAAAGAACCTACTCTCTTGATTTTTTTAAACAGTTGTTATTTTTAAATAACTTTTAAATTTTCAAAAGAGTCTGTATCTATATATATTTTGTTAAATGTAAATAAATGATTAAGTACAGTAGTTATTTTTTTTAATATAGTATCCCTAAACCAACCTTAAACCATCCCTAAACCATCCACTAAGCCATCCCTAAACCATCCACTAAGCCATCCCTAAACCATCCCTAAACCATCCCTAAACCATCCCTAAACCATCCCCTAAGCCATCCCTAAACCATCCCTAAACTGTCCCTAAACCAACCTTAAACCATCCCTAAACCATCCCCTAAGCCATCCCTAAACCATCCCTAAGCCATCCCTAAACCATCCAAAAACCATCCCTAAACCATCCCTAAACCATCCAAAAACCATCCCTAAACCATCCCTAAACTGTCCCTAAACCAACATTAAACCATCCCTAAACCATCCCCTAAGCCATCCCTAAACCATCCCCTAAGCCATCCAAAAACTATCCCTAAACCATCCCTAAACCATCCCTAAACTGTCCCTAAACCAACCTTAAACCATCCCTAAACCAACCTTAAACCATCCCTAAACCATCCCCTAAGCCATCCCTAAACCATCCCTAAGCCATCCCTAAACCATCCCTAAACTGTCCCTAAACCATCCCCTAAGCCATCCCTAAACCATCCCCTAAGCCATCCAAAAACTATCCCTAAACCATCCCTAAACCATCCCTAAACTGTCCCTAAACCAACCTTAAACCATCCCCTAAGCCATCCCTAAACCATCCCTAAGCCATCCCTAAACCATCCCTAAACTGTCCCTAAACCAACCTTAAACCATCCCCTAAGCCATCCCTAAACCATCCCTAAGCCATCCCTAAACCATCCCTAAACTGTCCCTAAACCAACCTTAAACCATCCCTAAACCATCCCCTAAGCTATCCCTAAACCATCCCTAAACCATCCCCTAAGCCATCCCTAAACCAACCTTAAACCATCCCTAAACCATCCCCTAAGCCATCCCTAAACCATCCCTAAACCATCCCTAAACCATCCCTAAACCATCCAAAAACCATCCCTAAACCATCCCTAAACCACCCCTAAACCATCCCTAAACCGTCCCTAAACCATCCAAAAATCATTTGAAAACTATCAGAAAAACTTTTGAAAACCCTTATGATTGAGTTATAACCCTAAAGAATTTTGGATTCAAGTGGAAAAATAAGTCGCCTAGGATCCATTGATGGATCAAATAATGGATTCAAGTGGAATGAGTGTTAAATTTAAGGCAACAAACACTTTTGTCGTAATAAGGGTGATCTTAAACATGAAACGCAAAACATTTGATGCAAGGGCGCGTGCCGTACCACTTTGTATCATGGTATCTACATAGTTCTACTTATAAGTATTATGTCAATTAACAATCTGTCCGTCTGTCTCTTGGCAAAATGCGCAAGGCGTGATTGTCGTACGTTTTGTTTATTTCACTATTACGAATTGTGATTACGCATTATCTATTCGACTTTTGGAGGAGCTCGAAGGCGTCCGTCGCTGTGTGTGATACTATAAAACGAACAAATATTTATTTTACCTTCGCCTCCTCTCCTAGCGTTAGGAGAATAGGTTAGGAATTAATAAATAATAGCAATAACTGGAACAATTTGTATGACTTTTGATGACTTATAGTTATTTCTACCGCTAGGAGGCGTTGGTGGAGACGGGCATTGCTCTTAAATCATCACCATTTCGGAAACAAAAGCAAGATGACTACTGGGAAAAAAATGGCGAAAGAAACCCAGTTGCGGCCTTATTGTAAAATATTAATAAATTATTTGTGTAATTAACCTACTGCCATTTTGGAACGAAAAGCAACTTGACCACTGGCATAACATTGCTCTCGGCCATGTTGTGTTCCTACGGTGAGTAAGGTCTCCAGAGCTCCACTTGGGGGGGTTGGGAGGGTTGGCAACGCGTGAGTAATACCCCCGGTATTGCGAGCGTCTTTATGCTACGGTAATGCTTACCATCAGGCGAGCCTTATGCTTTTTATTGTGCCACCTTTGTATTGTGGCATAAAAAAAAGGACGGGTTTCACTCCGGGAGTACCGGCAGAAGTGAAAACTTAAACATCAACGTTGTGCATTTTTGAATATTTCGGAAAGATTCCCTATCTTACGCTTTTTCGATCAGGCTACGGATCTGACGCGAGTTTAACATTTTTTACCCATCTAAAAAAAGTGCCAAGCGCCGCTAAAGAAGTTTTCACTTCAAAAAACTGGAAAAAAAAAAGAAATGTCGAAAGAAAACCAACATAGAATGATTTGCAAAAATATATTTGGCAAATACGATCCAGGAAAAACTTGTTAAATTTAGTTTCCAAGGAAAACAATTATTTTACTGGGAAAAGGAGTCACTTTGGAGACAGTTCAATGATTGTCTGACGTTTTTGCACAATGTATTGTTTTTGTAATAAGGCCAGCAAAATATGGAACACTCCATTTGGCAAAGAAAGATTTTAGGAAACAGGATAGTGTATCCACTTGGCAGAACATTAATTAACACGTACGCAGTTTTTCTGGGGCCCGATTCTACTAAACAAATGCACCAATGGACTTTCAATGGTGTCTCAATCGTGTCTCAATAGAATGTCGATAGTGTATCTGTGGAATAGTTTTTGACATTTGTTATGGACTTAAACAATAACATGTTTAACTTATTTGCATTTTTTTTTTGTAGAATCGGGCCCCTGTTCTGTCGATTCCTGCGTTACATTCAACCAATTAAAGAGATAACCAGGATAGGGAACTATGAACAAAGATTTTAGTTATAATAATGTTTTAAGCAACGATAAGCAACTTTGTAATTACACAGTTTTGTAAGTACAGCGTACAACTTAACACAATCCATAATAATATAATTTGGAAAGTAGGTGTGTCTGTTTGTCCGTCTTTCACGGCAAAACGGAGCGACCAATTGACGTGATTTTTTAAGTGGAGATAATTGAAGGGATGGAGAGTGACATAGACTACTTTTTGTCTCTTTCTAAACCCCCACTTCCCTAAAATGGGGGGTGGAAGTTTGTATGGAGCATTCCGCAATTTTCAAGGTAGAAAGCTAAAAATTGGTAGGTATGCGGATTATTTGTGACTAACAAAAAAATCGTGCATAATTTTTTTTTTAAATCTGCCCCCAACCCCTTAAAAGAGGGGGTGAAATTTAATATGGAACCTTTCCCAGTTTTCATGGTAGGAAGCAAGGGGAACCATGTTACTCGGAATTTTACGCGAGCGAAGCCGCGGGCAAAAGCTAGTTGATAAATAAAAATTCGAGTATCCATTCGTGCAGTGTTTAGAATATCGAACTACAGGTCTGGTCAATTCTTACATTCGTTGACTGTAATTACATTACTGTTGTGTATGTGAAATCGAAAATCTCCGTGACCATGGCAGATGCATCTCTGTCGGGTGTAAAAACAATTAAGTTTATTGTGCACGTTCAAGCCCCGTTAGTATATTGTTCAAAACACGATAGTTTAAAATATAAACTACTTGAGTTCTGTTATTCTACAGCAAAGGATGGCTCTTTCATTTGAATGTACTTAGAAGTTAATAAGCCCTGGTTTTCGGTACAGGTAACCCAGGGTCAGAAGTCAGACCTTGGTCGTTGGTGTAAGATTACATTGAATTAGTGCCATAAATAATTTGGCATCGGTATATGTCGATAGGTTGATGACCGCGCGCAAATAGATCATCATATTAGTAGGTCAATGAGTCAATCATTATCGATATATTATATTTCGCCATTTTTAAGTTGATAAGATTTTAATTTTTATTATTATTATTACTTATTGGTCTAAATTGTCGTAACTACTGCTGCTGTGAAAATATGAGATACTTACACCATAGATTTAGTATATACTAGCGTACCTATAGATCGACTTTGTTTGATTGAGGCGAGACCAAAAACAAAATACACTAGTGTGCGTGGAATGTACATGTGTGCAAGCAAGATATATAATTTTGTGGATTTTCCTTTTTGTTTGAGTTACATCCAACACAAAGTTGCGCGGGACTCGCTAGTGTCAAAAAAAGGCCACTTCTTCTTCTTTTCGTGTCAATGACTTATATAAAATAAAATTCCTACACCCTGGCAAGATGTTCAACCAGTGAGATGGCATTATCCATGGCCTTCCACAAAACTGTTAGGCTACTACGATGAATGAACTGTGGTAGTGACTCGTAATGGGTTGGCTCGACTCGACCGCTACAGTTGAGTTTCTTGCGGCACTTCTTCTCAACTTCTCACTTGCAAAATAAATGATTTTATTTTTATTTATTAATTTCTGTTTTCTATTGCAAACAATGAGATTGCGCTAGTTTAAAATATCCGTGTCTCTGAATACACAATATTATTTTCATGAAAAGTTTGCGATTTCACACGGCCGTGTCATCCAGGAAGCTTCGTGATTCAGACGTTTGTTGAAATGGAGCGTGTCGTTAACCTGTAATTAGGTAAACAATTTGACTTGACGTTACAAACACAGTAAATTCTGAGTAAAATTGTATTTAGTACGGCGAATTCTAAGGAAGACATTTTGGGAAAGTCGAGCGCATTACAAAATTCTAAATAGCGCCATCTAGCGGTGAATAGGAATTTCCACTGCAGGGATACGCGTCTCTGGGTATTGTTTTTAGAACGTACTCTGCCACGCTGCTCCAATGCGGATTGGCAGAGGACAGTGATTTTTTAGGGTTCCGTAGTAAACTACAAGGAACCCTTATAGTTTCGCCATGTCCGTCTGTCTGTCTGTCCGCGGTCTAGCGCCTAGACGCTTAATGCCAGAAAGTCGTAATTTGGTATGTATACACATATTAACCGTGTTAACAAAGTGCTGGGACAAAATTTTGAAAAATATTTTTTTTTGGGGTGCCTATATGTAAAGTGGAAATGAATTTTGTAGGGTATCGTTAGATAGGTCTCTTCAAAACATTGAGGCTGTGGGAATATCATTTTTCGATACAATGATCGGAATTATTTACATTTATCGTGTTAATTTTCGTTTTGCACGGTGGTCCCCCCCCCCCCCTTGTATCTACGAAAGTCTTATGTTTAGAAATTTGAAAAAAATCATGGTAGTAGTCCATATGCTGAACCTTCTATGAAAACTATAACGGTTAAGTGGGCTCTACTAGTTACCGAGTAATAGCCGACGCATTGATAAAATATTTCTTTGATAAAAACTTACAAATGTGATAGAATTTGATATTGGACTCAGCTGAAGGCAAGCAAAGCACAGCAAATACGGAACCCTACATTGTGCGTGGCCCGACACGTACTTGCCCGGTTTATTTTATTATAGAGAACAAACGAGCTAGCGTCAGCGTGTCACCTGATGGTAAGCAATTACGCCAATGGACATACAAGACGACTACAAGATCTTGGAGGCGTTTATAAAATATTTTTGAAAGAAAAAATTAACCTCTCCTCCCCTCCCCATGTGGAATTTGAACGCACGTCCTCTCTCTTGGATGCGTTGCCCACCTATGAAGGAATGATAAAGGAAGGACGGGGGAAGGAAAGTAAAAAGGGGAATTAGGAAGCAGGAGGCATAAATATTCATCGTACGAAACACAGAGGCATATCATCGCTATTTCACGACGATATTCTGTGGGGTGGTACTGCCCCGGTCGAGACAGCCCATTTACGATTCACTACCAATTCATAGTACGCGCCAAAATTTGGGCTTTATAAAACAATTGAAAATCAATATTGTTGTTGTTATGAACTGAGTTGAATCACTGTATAAATAAGAAAAGTATTATAAAGTAAGCTGTGTCCTTGAAATAATTACTTACTGCTGAGTAGATATATACGCGTTCGGGTCTAGGGCTGCCTCCTGCCTATGGTATATGAAAATTAAACGTGCCGTAATATTCTTTCATTCACTTATATATCCCATCCCTAATGTAAAGTAAAACTGACATTAGTGATTTCATTAATGTATAAAAAATTTAGTTAAATAATTATATGTGAAATACTGATTATTAATGTATGTATTGGTGTTTGAATTAAGTAATATTAGTTTGTGTGCACCCTATTGTGGTAACAGAACTTGAGTGATTTTTACGTTAGCGGGGCACTCCAGATTGTTGCACCGCGAGACACCCCGAGATTTCATAGGTATCGTTTTGACCTATGAAGATAAAATACTGTTCTTATTTATACTGTGGTTGAGTAGTATGAGTTTCGTTTTACGTCTGCGCGAGCCAGTCGTGTTGGCGACTAGTATCAAAATGACTAGTTGCCAACACAAGCAAAAATGTCAACTCAATTTACGCGCCAAACAATTTCCCGCCAAAATAATATTACTAAAATAAACAAACTATATTTTTACATTGCACTGTTATGTTATAAATCAAGTCGATTAATACGGAATACGTAATAGAAATTCGCGCGGATCGGCATTGACCTTCCACTATCTAAATCCGCCATTTTTATTTTACAATTCCAAGAATAAAAACGGGCAACGTAATGGTGCGAATGATTATTTCTGACGTTTCGACTTTTCGTTCGGGAATGATTAGGGCGGAACGATTACTCATCTTGTCTATGTTTTAACGAGTATGAAATTCAAAATACTAATTTTTTTAATGTTTTATGTTTGATTTAAGGCTGGTTTTACAGTCGCACTGGCCGTGCGTCGGCGCTGACAGCCGAAAATTATAAAATCTTTATTTCTCTCTCACATAGAATAATGACAAGTAAGAAAAAATATACTGAGACAAGGTAACAAACAACATTCGATGTATTATGAACTTCTATGAAGCGTTTTATAATAACGCGTTGTTTTCAGCGCTGGCGATTCATACATTTTGCTGTCAGCGCCGACACGGTCAGCAGCGTGATGTCAGCGCGACTCTAAACCAGCCTGTCTCACTGTCGGGTAAAGGCCTCCCTGACATCCTTCCATGAATATTGATGGATATAAAGAAGGAATTTGGACGTGAAAATCAATGCGGATTGGTGATTAAGTAGCAGCCCGTGGATGCCGTCGTTGGTATTTGAGATAGGTACTCTTCCGCCGCCACCACCCTAGTCCCTAACCCAAGTTTAAGTCTCTTGTAACTAGTGTAATCAAGTGAGCCCTGAATTGACCTGCCATGTAGTATGTACCTTACCTACATACATAATTATTATTCTTTATTAGATATTAAGTACTTAAATAAGCTACTCTATAAACTACCACCATTTTGGAAACAAAATGACCACTGGGTCAAAGAAATGACAAAAGAAAACCAGTTACGGCCTTGCTGCCATGACTCTCAGTCATGACTGGTAAAAACCAGCATACGATTTTATCAGTCCAAAAAAATCTAATAAAATTCAAAAAGACATGATCTTTTATTTTATGACACTTTAAAACGTATTAACTTTTTATTGTTGTGGTCTATTTTAAGAAATGAATAAATATGTCAAGTGAGATTGTAATGTAATTGTACGTAAATAAACAGCTGTTAGATAAATTTAGGCGCCATTCTGCAAAGACGTATGTCAAAAGGGATACATCTTGTCTATGACGTGATGTTTGTTATGTAGAGATCGTAACAAGACCATCGAAATAATATTACTATAATTATTTCAATGAACAAGACTCGATTTTTAATAAAATACATAGAATACTATTGTAATATTAAAAGTAGATCCCTTAGATTTGAGTATAGATAAACAAGCTATAGAGCGCGCTTGAGCAAGTATGAACGGTAATCACGCACGAGTATGAACAAACAGACGAACTCAAAACAGCAACAACGAAGCCAGCAACGACCGAAGCTATTAGTCACGCACGCTGATTGTTTCTCTCTGTGTTATTTATTCGGATTTTAAGGAATCATGGTGAAATGTGCAGTGCAGAGCTGTAAAAACGACGAAATGGAAGCAAACTAAAATTAGCAGAACATCTGCTTACGCTTTGCACAATGGTCAAAGAGCGATGCGCGCGCTCTATAGCATGCTTATCTATACTCTAAGATCCCTACCACTAGTTACTATGAACTGGTAGTAAGTAGCTAGTTAACGGGCTGGCTCGACCGGGGCAGTACCCTCTCACAGAATATCGACGTGAACTAGCGGTGATTTGCCGTTGTGTTTCGTACGATGAGTGAGAGCCGGAAAGTGAAAAAGGAAGTATAATTCCTACTTCCTTTTTCACTTCCCCCGTCCTTTCTTTGTCATGACTTCATATGTGGGCATCCAAGATCTTGTAGTCATGAATGTCCATGAGAAGGTAATTACTTATCTCATCTCATTTCTCCTCCTCGGTCATAAAAAAAATTTTTTTCATTAATTAAGAAAATAGTAATTTATTTAACGCTACTTTGAAAACACAATCATAATGACAAAAATAGCCTTAAAGCGGATTAGTGGTTGCTACGTTTAAAAAGTCAAGAGTTTTCAATAGGGCATTCGAAAAAGGTCAGTATCTGAAAAAAAATCTTAAAAGAACGTTTTTAAAAATACTTTCTGAACGTCACCCCACGTGCGGCGAGTGTTGCCAATAATCGCACGTGAGAGACTTTAAAGTAATTTATAATAGTTTATTAAGTATATTAGAATAGATATTACATGTATGTAATTGATAACATTAATAAAGTAAACATGTTTGATCCTATGGCAACAGATTGTAACTGTCTATAATTTCATGTGACGAGCTTGATGGAGTGTCGCTGTCGCTGCGGAGGCTCCAAATCTGCTGTCATCCCATAAAAAGGAAAATTCTATCAATCCTTCCTACTAGGGTATAGAACCGGGAAATCCCGGTACCGAAAATCCCGGGAATTCCCGGTTCTTTTATGGCTGTAAAAGAACCGGGAATTGAAATACAAGAACCGGGATTTTCCGGTACTTTCGGGATTTTTTTATTTATTCAATTACATGGCAATTGGCAACACTGACGCTAGTGACGCTACGTGCAATCGAATATATTTTGATGGTCAACAAACGATCGAGTATGTTTTCAAGAAAAAGTAAAAAAAATATCTAAACTATGACTTTTTGCAATTTTGCCAAAGAAAATGTTGTCTTTAATAACACCTATGTTTACAATGGTTCTGAAACGGTTTTTATGCTTCGAATCAAGATCACGAAGTCTCAATTTTCCCAAGAATTGTCTCAAGTCCTGTTAAGATGCAAAAAAATTGCTCTTCAGTCTCAATGTTTGTGGAGGAAGCATGTTCTATGCGTTCTTTTTGGGATTTTGGTCTGGTGATTGCGCAGGCCAGTCTAAGACCGAAATGTCATGCATGCTCCTGAAGCCAGCTGGTCACCACTCGCGCTGTCTGCGTACGGACATTAACACCACAACCTTTTAGTCAGTTGCGAGCGAACGACAGAATCAGTGGTGTCCAATCGTCAATTTTTATTTAACACAAACAACTGGTGCTCTGACGAGAGCATTTGAAGAAACAGCATTGCCGTAACATTTGGCTGATTTTTCGCATCAGTTAGCAAAAATCGGTCTTCGTGCGTATGGTCCTTGCGCTTCTGGCCATGGCATTCTTTCACTTACTTCCCCAGTAGCATGATAACGTTATTTTAACCTTGATTGCTGCAAGCCTTGCGACAAGAGCAACTTTTTAGCATCATACCAGGACTTGGGTAATGTCGCCCAAAAAGATTTGATTTATGACATGAAATAGTTATTTGTTATGCAAGGCTGCAAAGTTGTTTTTTGGCGCGAGTACTTTATTGAAACCAGAGCTAACGAAGGATTCTAGGATTGAACCACGAGCGAAGCGAGTGGTTTCAAATATAGAATCCTGAGCGTAGCGAGGGTTTCAAAGGTACGAGACGCAGAATAACTTTGCTGCCAAGCGAAACACACAACTTTTCACCTCACTACAGCGAGGAAAATGCTAGGTGCAAGAAAAACGCAAATAATATATTAAATAAGTGTTTATTTTTTTCATGCGGTGTCGTGCTGGCCAGTTCGATTATTCTAAAAATAAGGTTGGCGCACTGGCATGAAATAAGTATTAATCCATTTTTAGGTAGGTGAAAAGTTGTGTGTTTCGCTTGGCAGCAAAGTTATTCTGCGTCTCGTACCTTTGAAACCCTCGCTACGCTCAGGATTCTATATTTGAACCACTCGCTTCGCTCGTGGTTCAATCCTAGAAACCTTCGCTAGCTCGGGTTTCAATATAAGTACTCGCGCCAAAAAACAACTTTGCAGCCTTGCATAACAAATAACTATTATTGATAACTGATTTTTCGCATAATTGCAAAAAACTGCATAATTTTTTATTTTTTCTTTGTGACGACCGTATTAAACAAATACGGTCGTTACTTGTATCATTATTTCACTTTTTTTTAAATATTTACGCAATAAATATAATATGATTTTACTTTTACATGTACCTAGTCCAATAAATGAGCTTTCTAAAAATAAGTATGTCTAACAAAAAATGTGTAAATTGAGCAAAATCAAAACATCCCTAGGCGGTGTTGATGTATTGAAAAAAAATCCCGAAAGTACCGAAATTCCCGGGAAATCCCGGTTCCAGCATAGTCCGGTACCGAAAATCCCGGTTCCTTGAGATAGTACCGGTTCTCTATACCCTACTTCCTACTTATTTCTTGCGTTGTGAGTCCCAAGACAGTTGTAGTTTTCCCCCGTGACTGCTTATTGATGTCAAAGCATTTCACCGTCACTATTCATTGTCTATCTGTTATTATACCGGCTGTTATAAATACTTACAACTTTGACCGCCTTGTGGTTCATTATATTTTCTATAATCAGTTAATACCTATCCGGTGCACGGAATAATAATCCCGAAAAATCAAGAATACAGTGGACTGTAACGTTGTAATTTTTAGAAATTAAAAGTGTTAAGTGATGTGCTACCGGGAGTCTTCGTCTTTACTTTTCCTTTTCCGGACTCTCGTTTTCTCTCAACTTCGCGAGAGTATACGCGATATTTTTCTCATAACCGCGTATCTTATAAGCAAAATAAATAAAAAAATACCAACTAAAAAAGATTATTTTTTTTATTTGTTTATTGCAACACTACAAGGTCTATAAACAGGGATTTGGCAACAATATAAATTATAATGTCAACATGAAATACGGTAATCCAAGAACCATAAATTTAAAGAGATAAACACATCTAATTTCCTACTTTAATAAAAAACTAACAAAATAATTTACAGCTGTGTAAAACTGTGTTTTTTTAATTATCTAACTATGTGTGAAATGCTTGATAGAGATTAAGTAAGGTGAAAGTAGTCTTCAAATTTCAAAAAATCTGTATACCTACTGAGTTGAGACAACATGAATGCTTTGAATGATAATTTAACAAATTACATGACACTGGCTGATTGCAACAAAGAATAATACAGAAGCCATAACTTTAAAAAAACATCACAAATGATTTTGGCGCCAACTACATTATAGTCAACTTGAGCTCGTGATTAGAAAGATTTTTGTGTATTTTTTAGCAATCTTTTTAGTTCATTTCAGTCTTCTATACTGTACGCTAAAAAAGTGCATATGAACTTGATCATGCGATCAGGTGCATCAAAATATACAATAATATTTCAGAATATAAAAGGTTATCTCAAAGAGCACTCAGATTACGAATATTACAGTCATAACTCTATTTAATAAATCGATTACAATATCTAAAGTGACTACTTTATTGCTAGTTTATCAAAACTATTTGCGTTATGGACGAACAGATTAGAATAGACAATAATTGCTATACTCTCGCAAAGGTGAACCTATTTCGTCTTCACTTTTCGCTCAACTTCGCGAGAATGTAGAGATAGCATAATTGATAGTGTAAACGATAAGGAGAGAAGTGGAAACAGGAGCTCAAAATGAGATAATAATGTAATAAAGGAAAATATAATAATACAGAGCAAACTAAAACCAAGACCGACAGAGGCGCAATGACAAAACGTCAAAGGCGAACAAAAAAGAATAAAAAATAATTAAAAAAAAAAAGTATTTACACCTCCAGCCTGACGGCTAGTCCGCAACAGATAGTATTTTGCAATGTATAAAAAACATTAAAAAAAATTATGTCATACTAGTGAAACCCGCAACCCGCGCAACTTCGTTTACGTGTATTTATTTATGCGCAGCAGCGCCATCTATATCAGACTTTTGATGAAATCCTACGGGAATCGCGTATTTTTCGGGATAAAACGTACCCTATGTGTTAATTCAAGTTATCAGCTACCTGCATACCAAATATCATAAATATTGGCCCAGCCATTTGAGCATGAAGAAGTAACAAACATACACATAACTTTCGCCTTTATCCTTACTTCCTTATCCTTACTAATATTATAAAAAATTAAAAGTAAAAAATATACATTTAAAAACAAGCTTATATTTAATTGCGCTAAAAATAATAAAATAAACTTTTCTTTTAAAACTTTAACTATCAACTTATAACGTCATTACACAATTTATATGACATAAAAGCTTGTCGCGAGATTTAATTACTAACATTTACTTGCAGTACGAGTAAATGTTAGTTCGATAGTTATGTTTTCTTATACAGGTAAATACCTTATTACCCGTGAAAGTATGTCAATCCAAAGGGAAAATATTTTTTCTACTATTGAGGGCGCTGTATGGGATGCTATCGGCCAACAGATGGCGCCACAAGTCGCGCTATGGGTTGTTTTGTTGTCAAACGAGATCTATGTCATAAAATTAACGCGAGCGAAGCCGCGAGGAAAAGCTAGTAATAGATAAAATACATTTTAATTCATAACCGGTATAAAAAGAGCCATGTACCAATGTAAAATGTACCAAGGGTAGGGTCACATTATATTGGTTATTTAAAGAAGAAGAAGTAACTACAAATTTACGTTTTTCAGATTTATTCCTGTACTTGTGCTACATCATCTTGCTTCTTGCCAAATTTCATGATTCTAGGACAACCGGAAGTACCCTATAGGTTTTTGGTCGGAACGGTTTTGTACGAGAAACGGAACACAAACGGCTGTATCGTAATTTTGTTATCATAATATTGTATTGTCATCTGATCTACAGTTTCAAGCAAAATTTCAGCTCAATAGGTCTTCGGGAAGTGGTTCAAATTTTCGTTCCAAGATTCCACCCTTACATACATACAGGTCAAGTTAAATAAAAGCTTTTAATGAGAAAGTGAGTTTGTTTGTTTGTTTGTTATTCCTTCACAGCTTGACTAAGCAGCCGATCATTATGAAAATTTGCATACATATTGTTAGGGGTACAGAGCCCAACATAGGCTACTTTTTATCTCGTGAAAGTATGTCGTTCCAATGGGAAAATAATTTTTCTACTATTGAGGGCGCTGTCAACAGATGGCGCCACAAGTCGCGCTATGGGTTGTTTTGTGGTCAAACAATATCTTTATCATAAAATTAACGCGAGCGAAGCCGCGGGGAAAAGCTAGTATTATAATATTAGTAGGATTAGGCTTTCAAAAAAGGCTATCTGTTGTGTTTCGGCACTTCTTTTCAACGGGACATTTACGTCGAAGTGCTGGTAAAAGTGGTTCTAATTCTGTTGTACATTTGACTAGAGTAGTTAATGTACAACAGAATTAGCACCATTGCTGTAAATCTTGCAAAATATTTTTTATTTATTTAGTTACTCTTTAAAATATATCTTTCTCTTCTTCACTGCCGATTAGTCACTTCGGTTACCTAAGTATAAAAGTATTATTTTATGTATATTTACCTAACACGATACTAAAGATTACTAAAAAAAAAGCCTGTGACGTACCAATGTAAGAATAAACAAATTTATACGATTTTATAAATATCCGATCAAACTGCAATTTAGCAGTTGGCGTGCTATTCAAATGTAGATGTAGACCATCTGTCTAGGACCGTGAATCTCGCTTCAAGGACCTAACGTTAGGAACTAACATCTAGTTTAGATTAGTGTAAATAGGCAATAAGTTACACTATTTACCTCATATATTACTAGCTTGTACCCGCGGCTTCGACCGCGTGGTCGAGAGAATCTGACAAATAATAGTAAACTTTATTTTTTCCCGTGGGAATAATATTATCCGGGACAAAATGTAGCCTATGACACTCTTCAGATCTTAACCTATCCCAAGAAAAAAGACATGGCAGTTCGTTACATTCGTTCGAAACAGATATTAAAATAATACTTAACTAACTTTCGACGTGTAAGAACAAAATAACACATTTTCGCGTTAAAATTTAAGTAAGGATATTTGTATCGATCATCGTATGATTACTATTTATAATATAACCGAGCCAGCCTTATGTGGTAAACACAAAGCTAAATTACAATGCATATATTTTATTTATTTATTACAAAACGGAAAAAAATGGAGAAGGATGGCTATACTTTTAGAAAGCTGTCAGATTGACTGATATGTATGAAGTATCACCTCCTGTGGCTGTGGGACTCCTATAACCTCCTTGGGGACTCCTTGCTCGTCGACCATCATTACCATCATTTGCCATCATAGACTGAGCGGTGTTGCCAAGTTGCCAGTATTTGCGACACTTTCGTAAATAAAAAGGTGGTTGGAATCGCACGGCCCGAAAAATTTAAATAATCTTCTACGTTTTTAACAAATTGCATCTCAATATTTCTCAATCATCAATCCTCTCAAACATAATCTATTCAATACTATACTGAACGCCAACACTCCTGGTACGCGCGGAGCGTTGGCGTCTAGATTAATTTTTTTTACAAGATTGCTTTTACTCATAGGTAGAAAAACTCTAAAAGATTTTCATATAGGTATTTGCATTTTTATAAAGCAATCTTTTATACTTTCGGTCTTTTGGCTAACATCCAAAATCGTCACGAAAATAATTGTTATTCTGACACCGCACGCTATACATTACTTGTTAATAATGTTTATTTTAATTTGAAACTTAACTTAAAGCAGTAATGTACGTGGATATTCTGAAATCCAAAGATTATTTTAAGTAAATGAAGATAATCTGGTGATGTGTTGGAACGTTTTAATTTATTATTTCAACTACACTGTTTTAAAACTAATTGTTTGTTTGTTCTTGTTATGTAAAGTCTGTATTTATACATAGTATTAGCTGTACTGTACGCGTATATAGGAATGCTACTTCAATACGTCCCCTCCGGCTGAGACGAACTGAGTTAGCATTTCCAAACGATAAACACGCGGAAATCCTACTCCGATACGTCTCAGACGGTGATGTACCAAAGTAGGATTTCTAAGTTAATACTCATTTAAATGTAATGGGAACCCTCATCCTATTCGTCAACCACGCGTGACGTATATTCCTAGTACTAGAATCACAAAACAGTCTTAGAAAAGCGAATGCGATACGTATGCAGATATAGCTATTCCACGCACACAGTATGTAATCAATCAGGAAGGATCCAAGCTGGGTGTCCTACCTTATTAGATGGTCGAAGTGCCAAAATAGACCCCATAATATAGCATTTAATATCAAAAATAACCAACCATGTGCCAAAAAACATTGAATAAAATTCTTAATTACCAAATAAACTCTTATTCTTTGTCGTATTTTATTTGCTTTATTTGTCCTTCTTCACATCTACTCTATCTTTTAACCAGGAACATTATATTACTTAGTTCCTAGCCTTCCTCTAATATTAATCAGTTTCACATTGACAAACTGAATTAGGAAACCTCTACTTTGTGGCGCGTTATTTAACTCGAAATCCTACTCTAGTACATCGCCGTCTGAGACGTGTTGGAGTAGGATTTCAGCGTGTGTATCGTTTGGAAATGCTAACTCAGTTCGTCTCAGCCGGAGGGGACGTATTGAAGTAGCATTCCTATATACGCGTACTGTACAGTCTCGCGAAATTGGCTGAAGTTTTTTGAAGCTAGGCACGAAGATAAAGACAAAGAAAATGTGAAGACGAAATTGAATGAAGAACCCTTCCACATAGTTAGCAAACAAGCATACGTCCCGCCTGATGGTAAGCATCACATCACCGTGGATATCACTCGCGTGTTGCCAACCCTCCCAACTCCCAACCACAAAGGTGGCAAACACGCATACGACCGGCCTGATGGTAAGCCGTCACCGTAGTCTATAAACGCTTGTACGATCTTCTGTAAGGTGGAGGTCCTTCCCCAGACGGGCTGCTCCAATTTGAGCGGATTTTCCGCTGTGCCCTACCTCTCTTAAATATGGTGTTGGGTTATTGTCCCACCCATAATGTGTTAAACAAACTTAATATTATAAAAGTACATTATGAATCATTATCTCTACATTGCCTACAGATAATAACGTCTGGTTTATTTCTGTATCCAATGTTTTGGTTCGGAAATAATTACATAACAGTATTTCGTATGTTAATAATGTTATTTCACGAATACCGAGGACGTATGAAAGTATTCGTGAAATACAACATGTAGGAAGTTGTTTAGTTTTGTTTTAAGTGATCATTATTATTTTGACAGCAAGAAGGTCGTGATTTCTCTAACTAATATTGGCGGGAGACGTGACATTGGTTGAAAGAAATCCTTTCTTATTGGATACCTACATCATGCAAATATCACGCCCTTCAAGTTTCAGGTCCACTCTTTACGATCAATAGTTTAGCTGCGTTGATGATGCGTTGACCTGTCAGTCATTCAGAACAAATCATTTTATAATGTATTCTTAAACTCTTCCTAGACTAGACAGAGTGCTCCTCACAGAGGACCTCATTCATTCTCTGTCATTCTTCTTCTTATAAGAGCTTCCTCTTGTCGGTGTAGCAGTCTTGTTTTTCTCTGTCTTATGCCAGCCTGTTTCACTTCTCTAATAAGGCTCTACGTCTGCCTTTTTACTTACTTGATCCATGTAAGCTATTCTCTGACTTCCTCTTCGCCTTCCTCTTCTATCTTTCCTCCTAAAATATTTCTGAGAAAGTCGTCGTGTCTAATAAGAGGTCCTACCAGTTAGCCCTTCTAGATTTTTTTCTTTTTATTCCACTAAGGTGGCAAACAAGCATATGGCCCGCCTGATAGTAAGCATCACCGTAGCCTATTGACGCTTGCAATACCGGGGGTATCACTCGAGCGTTGCTCAAGTGGAGACGTTACTCACCGTAGCAACACAACATGGCCAAGACGGCCAAGACCAATGCTATTTGGCTACGATCTTCTGTAAGGTGAAGGTCCTTCCCCAGACGGGCTGCTCCGATTTGAGCGGATTATCCGCTGTGCCCTACCTCTCTTAACCTACCTACCTCTCTCTCTTCTTTAGTTTCTAATGATTTCATCAAAGTTCTCTTTTAACTTAGTCTCCGCAGACTTCTTCATTAGTAATTTGTATACCCAGTACATCAATATGAGAGATATTCTTTCCAATAAGAATGCTCTTACGAAAATTTCTCCAATACAAGTTTTGAACTGTTTACATCGCACATTATAAAAACGGCAGACGCTCAGTCGTTTCGCGTAAACATTTTGGTATTTCTGTACCGAATGCGAAATAACAACGGATATTTGAGGTTTTTTAGTAAGAAATAATAGTATTTTCCTTGTAGTGAAGTGCGTAAGTGCTCGTCTTACGTTAAATATGATACATTTGAAAGCACGTGGTTAACCGCAAATAGAATGTAGTACCTATTCTCTCTAGTCATTTAAATAACTTGTATACTTATATAAATTAATATTTATTTTTATACCATATGGTAGCAAACAAGCATTCGACGAGCGTGATGGTAAGCAATCACCGTAGCCTATGGACGCTTGCAATACCAGGGGCATCATTTGCACGTTGACCCTGTAAAAAGTGGAGCTCTGGAGACCTTACTCACCGTAGGAACACAACATGGCCGAGTCCAATGCGATTTGGCTACGATCTTCTGTACTGTGGTGAGGGTTGCTCCGATTTGAGCGGATTATCAGCTGTGCCATACCTCTCGTGATTAAATTAATATAAAATAAACTATAAATAAGACTGTAAAACTACCTTTTTACCAATATTTCGGAAACCTAACAAGCAGAATGGCCACTGGTAAAAGAAATGGCCAAAGAGTTTAGCGCCAAAATCCATCTGACAGTTTCCATTGCAAGTGACAGGTTGGAAAATATTGAGACCATAGATATTTTTTTTTTTTTTGGTTTTTTCGCTCTAGGGCAGGCAAAGGGCTTTGAGCCCATACAGCCAAGTCATAAGTAAATTTTTAAGTAATTCAAAGCAGCGAGTTTATGCTATCTTGACATTCTTGACTCAGTATACAGTCTCTGAGTCAAGACGCCCCGAAGAAAGATGATAGCAAAATTTCTTCAGAAAATACGGATTTTGAAGTCAACACGATAATGCACTTTTAATAGGTTCCTGATCACAAACTTCAATCAATATGTACTATAACCAATGTTTGCTTCACATTACACTATCAATACTATGAATCAAACGCAGAAACACACAGAAATTAAATTTCTAATCACGAGCCCAAGTGGACGCTATTGTAGTTGGCGCCAAAATCCGAGACCATAGATAACAGAATTTATTTTCTATTGTCATGATTTCTTCTTTTGGCAATGGACATTAAAATTCTGCGTAAGACCCTGTACACATGTACGCGCGTTGGCGTCGCCTTTCGTGATACATTGAGCTCTTTGTATGTTAGACCTCACGATGAAATGATTACAACTCCGCGATGGATAATAAAACTAAGCGAAAACATCGAATTCGTCATTTCTGGACGAGGTCTACCAGACACAGTCGTTTCTTTCTGTGTTTTATTATTCATCGAACGTCATACTATGTATTTTTAAACAATACCACATTCTAGCATAAATCATTCTTTATTCAGTCCGACACACCTTTGAAGATATTAAATATAACAAATTTTGTCTATCAATAAATCTCCGGGACAAATGACCTGATATGCATAGAGCAACTAACAAAATGTAGACAATAATAGCATCTAATATTCGGAGCTATTTGTTGCGCGAAACTTGCGAAGTAGAGTGTGGTAGAGCCTAGCCATACTATGAACTGGTAGTGGACTAGTGGCTCGTAAATGGGCTGGCTCGAGGCAGAACCACCCCTCTCACAGAATATCAACGTGAAATAGCGGTGATATGCCGCTGTGCTTCGTATTATGAGCAAGAGATAAGAAAGACTAATACCCCGCGTGGTTCCTAAGGGATTCTTTCACTTTCTTTCCCCCGTCCTTCCTTTTTCATTCCTTCTTATACGGGAAATGCATCCAAGATCTTTGACGTTGAGCGAAAACAAAGTTTACGAGTGTGTGGACGGGCTCTTCGTCCTTTGATTACCGATGATTTCGTAAAAATGCGTTTCAGAAACTTAACTGTTGTCCTCAAAATATACGTCAATAATGTAATGTAGGTAGTACCTAGTAGATCTATGTCAATCTACAGATTGAAATTTACCTTGGTTGAAATAGAATTCTAATTATTTATTTTGATATTGGTTCATTAACCTGAAATTCGTCACTATTGCCAAATAAAACACAGTTTACTATTGCTACTTTACTTTGTAAATCTTGCCAATTTTAACTTGTAAGTAAGTCTAAACAGTTACTAAATAAAATAAAATCATTTATTTTGCAAGTAGATTTACAGGAAATACGTACTTTCGCACGTCATTTTTTTTTTGTCTTACCACTTCGACGTAAATAAGTTGAAGAAATTAACCTGTTGAGAAGAAGTGCCACAAGAAACTCAACAAATATCCTATAAAGCCAATAAACATAACAGTATTTTAAAGTTTTTTTTAAAGTACATTGCAAAACAACGAGGATTAGGAGGGCAGAGGAGCAAATTACTGTGACCATAAATTTTTATCATTAAAAATAATCGTCTACTTTTTAATACCTAACCTTTTTTCATCAAGTAACCTTTCATGGTCTACCTACTTAAATTTATGCAGAGGCCAATCAGTATAACTTTGTGGCAGCTTGTTGAACATTTTTATGCTACGTGCGTAACTATTACCTACTTAGACTTTTAAAATCTTTACACACATGAAGCAGTGTCTACATAAACCAGCGCAGCGACGTGGTACTCTTAGCACGGTATTATAATATCTGTGACACGGTATTTAAATGCTGATTGGAGATTCTTTTAATTTTTCTTTATTTATTCTTCATTTAGAAGCAGTGCTCTTGTCAGTGTTACCGCCTCCATTTTCAAATTGGCATATTGACACCATGAATTTTAAACAAAATTAAAATGTTAAAAAATTCACCTTTATGAAATCACTCCCGCCATTTAACATCTAAATTATTGATACACTGAATTCTTAAGGAATTTACGATGCATCTGACATAGTTACAGAACCGTATCATTTCACAATAAACACAGAAACTATTTTGAATAGTTTCCAATTTCATGTTACTATTTTTTAAAACGCCTGACGGTTTTTAATTAGCAATCAATTGTTTACGTAATTTTTTGGTGTACAATAAACGACAGGAGTAAAGTGTTTGTAGTTTAATCGAAAGATTTTGGCATTTTTTAATTATTAATTACTAGCGAAACCCGCGCAACTTCGTTTGCGTGTATCCCGCTTTCCCGTGGGAATGTATCACAACTAAAAAACTTCCTCTTGAATCACTCTATCTAAAAAGAAACCGCATCAAATTCCGTTGCGTAGTTTTAAAGATCTAAACTAGGGACAGACGTGGGACAGACAGACAGGGAAGCGACTTCATTTTATTCTATGTTATTAACCTACATTAGTTTTTCTTATTGAATATTAATTTAAAGGGTCAATTACGTCCTCGTTATCTCTTTAAACTATCGCACACTCTTTTCGAAGACATGTGATGGTCTATTCAGGGTTGAGCTGACTTGACTACACTTGTCACTGGTTGGTACAAGAGCAGTCTAGCAACTTAGAGTGGTGGCGGAAGAGTTTTTTTATACCACACGGGTGGCAAACAAGCATACGGTCGGCCGGATGGCAAGCCGTCACCGTAGCGTATAGACGCTTGCAATACCGGAGGTATCACTCACTCACGCGTTGCCAACCCTCCCAACCCCCCCAAGTAGAGCTCTAGAATTCTTACTCACCCTAGAAACACAACATGGCCACAAGTCGCGCTATGGGTTGTTTTGTTGTCAAACGAGATCTATGTTATAAATTATAACCGCAAGCGAAGCCGCGGGGAAAAGCTAGTGTGACATAAAATGCCGTAATTAGTTTTCTTACGTCATTTCTTTTATCATAATTGGTAATTTTGCTTTTGTTTTCGAAATGTTATCGTTTTCCCCGCGCCCTCTAGTGCCGAATAGGGACAACACCGACGCGCCACCGGGCTGCCTAAAATGAAAAAAGTAAAGAGTTTTTAATCCTTCAATTAAACGGTTGGCATTACTCTGCCTACCCTTTAGAACATAACAGTGGTAGGTACGTGTGTGTAAAACTATTTTGATCTCATGCGCATCGTTTTAAACGTAGTTAAATGCCAAAAACCACAATCACTTTGTTCTTTTCATACTAGATAGAATGTTTTAGCTTCGCGTGTGGGCGGAGTATCGCTAAAATAGATCACCTGTTTGTCCCAAATTGTGTGTCCCAGTTAGTTTATGTGTTTTTTTGATACACACAGTGATGCCTGACGAACAATCCACACTAAAATGTTTATCTTTTACGGAGAATGAACCCGTGACATTCAGCAATGCCATTTACTGCTACCAAAGTTTTATTTGTATACGTTTTCTACTAATATAATAATATGGACCTGTTTTTAAACCTGCCCTACATATTGTGTGTGTGTGACTCATTGTGCGCGACATCAGACCGTGGCGTGGGCTTATTCAATAAATTGCCGATTGAACAAATTATCCAAATTCATTATATTTTTTTTGGAGTGGTAGAGCAATTATTACGAAATGGGCTAGCTCGACCGGGGAAGTACCACCCTCTCACAGAATATCGACGTGAAGCAGCAATGCGTTTCGTTCGGTGAGTGAGAGTTCCGGAAGCCCAACTCCTTCCCTATCCCCTCTTTCCCCCTCCTTCTTTCCCTTCCGTTCCACCTTCCTTGGTGGACAACGCATTGGTAGCGCCCCTGGTGTTTGTTACTCATGTCCATAGGCGGCGGCGACCGCTTTCCATCAGGGGGCCCGCTTGCTTGTTTGTCTACTGAATGACATTAAAAAATAATAATAATAATAAAGAATAACCTAAGAACGTTGTTGCTGCATAGGTGCTGTTATGATATTAACTAGCTGACCCGGCGAACTTCGTATCGCCTAAAGAACCTTCATGCTGAATTTCATTCTAATAACTTCAAAACGGCAAATTTTCATACTAACTTTGCACCCCCGTTTAACCCCCTAAGGGATAATTTTTGAGAAAAATATTTTACTCGTGTTTCATGCCTTTCAATAAAGAACCTTAATGCTGAATTTCATTTAAATAACTTCAAAAACGGCAAAGTTTTATACTAACTTTGCACCCCCGTTTAACCCCCTAAGGGATGATTTTTGAGAAAAATATTTTACTCGTGTTTCATGCCTTTCAATAAAGAACCTTCATGCTGAATTTCATTCGAATAACTTCAAATACGGCAAAGTTTCCATACTAACTTTGCACCCCTGTTTAACCCCCTAAGGGATGATTTTTGAGAAAAATATTTTACTCGTGTTTCATGCCTTTCAATAAAGAACCTTCATGCTGAATTTCATTCGAATAACTTCAAATACGGCAAAGTTTCATACTAACTTTGCACCCCCGATTAACCCCCTAAGGGATGATTTTTGAGAAAAATATTTTACTCCTGTTTCATGCCTTTCAATAAAGAACCTTAATGCTGAATTTCATTTAAATAACTTCAAAAACGGCAAAGTTTCATACGAAATTTGCGCCCCCGTTTAACCCCCCTAAGGGATGATTTTTGAGAAAAATATTTTACTCGTGTTTCATGCCTTTCAATATAGAACCTTCATGCTGAATTTCATTCGAATAACTTCAAATACGGCAAAGTTTCATACTAACTTTGCACCCCCGTTTAACACCCTAAGGGATAATTTTTGAGAAAAATATTTTACTCGTGTTTCATGCCTTTTAATGTAGAACCTTCATGCTGAATTTCATTCGAATAACTTCAAAAACGACAATGTTTCATACTAACTTTGCACCCCCGGTTAACCCCCTAAGGGATGATTTTTGAGAAAAGTATTTTACTCGTGTTTCATGCCTTTTAATATAGAACTTTAATGTTGAATTTAATTTGAATAACTTTAAAAACGGCAAATTTTCATACTAACTTGGCGCCCCCGTTTAACCCCATAGGGGATGTTTTTAAAAAAAAATATTTTACTCGTGTTTCATGCCTTTCAATAAAGAACCTTCATGCTGAATTTCATTTGAATAACTTCAAAAACGGCAAAGTTTCATACAAAATTTGCACCCCCGTTTAACCCCTTAAGGGATGAATTTTGAAAAAATATTTTACTCATGTTTCATGCTTTTCAGTAAAGAACCTTCATGCTGAATTTCATTCGAATAACTTCAAAAACGGCAAAGTTTAATACTAACTTTGCACCCCCGTTTTACCCCCTTAGGGGATGAATTTCCAAAAATCCTTTCTTAGTGAGCACCTACGCCCCAAAAGGAACCCCCATGCAAAATTTGAGACTCCTGGCACTTGTAGTTTCGGAGATTTCGTGATGAATCAGTCAGTGATTTTCTCTTTTATATATATAGATGATTTTTAGTTAGGTAGGTAGTTTAGGACATTTATTTTTAACATGAGACATTTAATTTTGGATAATAAAAATAGAATTTAAATTGTAAAACTAGTTTTAAGGTATATTCGAATGCAATGTATTATTGTTTTAATGAATAAATTGAATTGAAAACGTGCGATCTGAAATAAATATAGATTATAGAGAGGTAGGGCACAGCGGATAATCCGCTCAAATCGGAGCAGCCCGTCTGGGGAAGGACCTCCACCTTACAGAAGATCGTAGCCAAATAGCATTGGTTTCGGCCATGTTGTGTTCCTACGGTGAGTAAGGTCTCCAGAGCTCCACTTGGGGGGGTTGGGAGGGTTGGCAACGCGTGAGTGATACCCCCGGTATTGCTTACGTCTATAGGCTACGGTGACGGCTTACCATCAGGCCGACCGTATGCTTGTTTGCCACCTGTGTGGTATAAAAAAAAAAAAAAAAAAAAAAAATATATAATTTTATTCATTCATATTCAGATATACGTACGTAGGTACCTAAGTTATAGGCACTTTCGTTACTCAAAGAGTACTACCACTACTACGGTTATAAATGATTTTGTGTAGTTAATTTACTCTTTATCTGGTCCATAATGTGACGACACAGCCGAAAGTTTCATGTTAGGTAAGGTACCTTAGAGACATGCCTTTTGTATAGGTTTAAGTTAAAAATAGTTTATTAAAAAAAATGCATGACCTGTTAATTTCCTTCGTATTGATAACCCTAATTCCACGCAGCAATAGGTAATGCATTCGACAAAGATACCTATACAGACGGATATTTTCGGGAAAAATCATAAAAAAATACTTTATACTTACACTAAACAACACACAGATTAATAATAATCGTGGTGAATGACTGATTTTAAAAAACGTCCTACGGCTACGGCTGATTTTTACGGATTAAAACACAACAAATGTTTGTTGTTAAATTACTCCGAGACTAATTAGACTTGTAAAAAAATTATTTCACCAGCATAAAGTAGAAGGATAGAAGGATAGAAATTTCGATGGCGTCGGTCGTTTTGTTCCAACCAGTATACGTATCTGTTGTCTGGTAGTTGTAAGACAAACGTCAAGCCTAGCTTACTTTGGAACCATGTGGCGCTGTGTAAATTCTGTAGAATTTATTATTAATTTAGACAGCTGTAAAAACCCGTGTAAACCCGAAAAATCCCGTGGGAATATTGAAAAATCCTGTCATTACCCTTGTATCTTGTTTCCTGAATAGTTTCGATTTGTGTCACTAGATGGCGTTATACCTAACCATTCAACTTGTGTTATTTTTTTATTTTTCACATCTTGTTCGTAGGGCAGCTCGTCACATAATAATTATTTTATTTCGTATAAGAAAATTACATTTAGTTTTGAAATACGTCATATTGTTATTATTATTACATAATATAATTAATCATGTTAATTTAATTTCTTTTTGTTTGTTTCAGGACTGCAAAAACTCATAGCTAACAGTGTTATTTAGTTTTTACTAAAAAAGTAAATATTTCAATAACATTGACTACTTCAAAACAAATGGATGAGGAACGAGAGTCTTGACACTGAACTGGTGTTAGACAGGGATAGATATATACGTATAAACGCTGTGGAAGCGAGAGAGATGTCTTTGGTGGCACCAAGGCGGGTCCAGCTAGACTGGGCCCATTCTATACCATGGTAAGTATTTTTTTCTGTTTCGGGTATCTATTTACTGCTACTGGGCAGTAGATGGCAGTAGTACAACTGCAATACGATTTTTGACAGTTTTTACATGAAAAACTTTTTAAAAAATTTCGCAACCAACCAAGGCAAGGAGAACTTTCTTTTTCACAAAAATATATTTCAAGTTTGATTTGATCTTCATGGTCCTCCACATTATTCATCATGAATACCTAAATAAATAAAAACATCTTTGATATTGTTATAGCCAACCCAAAATATAAAAGCTTCTATTGACATAAGATAAAAATAAGCAAAACAAACAAATAAATTTTCATTAATATTTCACAGTAACTACCTATTTATAATACTATTAATTAAACAAAAATAAATAATTTAACAATCCTTTATTTATATTGTTACGGTCATCGACCTCCTTTTCACAATACGCGCTAACTTCATCGTGCCGGTTCGAAAAAAAAACCCGTCCGTCAGCTGAGCGAGCGTTGCTAACTTCGTCCAGTAAAAAAATACCTGTCATGGCCGCGCGATCGATCCTATAGTGCTGCGATGAAAAGTCGTGAAAACATAAAAAATATGTGGCGCTATGCGGCGTGTGACGTTCATTTTGCGTTATATAGCGTCTAACAATTATATAAAGTGTAATAGTCCGCCAATTCAGTGTTTTTTCAGTGAGTTTTGAGCGTTTCTAAATTTATTCCCTGTCAAGCAGGTCGACATTTAGAATTTTTCTTGGTGAGTTTTCACATTTTCACCTCGTATTTGTAACGTAGGTGTGTCTTGGGTGGGATCTTTATGTGTTTTATAATATCTTTACAATGTTTTAGTGTGATTATAACGTTTGTAGTTAGTTGAAAATCGATTTTATGTGGGTGGGTTGCCGGAGATATAGTGCCGTCTCGGAATTTTATAACCCGACCGCGTTGGATAGTGACGTAACGTCGCATACCCGCATAGCGGTATAGTACATTACAATACGGCTGGGTTACTATCTGCGTCCCTCTCTTTTGCTAATGTCTGATCGTTTTTTTTGTGAATTTTTTCGACAACTAATTATTTTTCTTACTAGAATCTTTTTAGAACAAATTAAGATGGTTTTTATAGCGAACTTACGTAGTTTAACGTATACATTTTAGGTTATTAGCATATTAATTAGGAGTTTATTTAATCGATAGTAATAAATCAGTAAAGCGCTATTAGATTTTCTCTTTCGTAATTTGTCAATTAATTTTAGACTATAATTGTATTAGTTATAAAGCTGTAATTAGATAATTTATGTATCCTAAACAAAGTAATATAGGTCAATAATGTTAATCGTTTTTTTTTATACCACTAAGTTGGTAGACAAGCGTGATATGTTTAGTTTTGATTTGTTGTAAGGTATAAGTCAGAGAGTCGACATACAAATAAATTTTACACAATTCACATCGCGCCATCTGGTCCCAAAGAAGCTAGGCATAAACTGCTTGAGTTATGGGTACCAGACAATGGATTTATTATTGTAAATTTATTCTTATTATACATAGAAAACACCCAGACTTGAGATCAAACCCAAATGCCATCACATAAATCTTTGCCCCAAGCGGGAATCGAACCTGCCATCATTGGGCTGTAAAGTATATGTAATATTATGTAGTATATAAATCCTTAAATTATCTTCATCTAAAACTATTCTATAAATAAGTTAAACCCATCTTGGAAATGTCAGCTTGGCATTTTATCCCACGGTAAGGGATCAAGGGTAAGGTGGGCGTTGGGATGGGGTAGGTCCCTAATTGAATAGGTCGGCGGGTCACTAGTGGTGTGTTTTATTAAAATTTAAAGATAGCAAATTAGTAATTCAAAAATAATGTTTGAGTTGTAGATCCTATCAAGTAACAATTGTTAAATAATGACGATGAACTTCGTGGCGTAATGGTTACAATGCCGGACCTCCACCTTGGAGGTCCCGGATTTGACTCACGGTCGGGTCACGATAAGAAACAAACTTTTTCTGATTGGCCTGGATCTTGGATATTTATCTAAAAATGTATTTGTTATAAAATATAATATCGTTGAGTTAGTATCCCATAACGCCGTAACTGGTTTTCTTTCGCCATTTCTTTTTACCAGTGGTCATTTTGCTTTTGTTTCCGAAATGGTAGTAGTTTATAGAGTAGATTAATTTATACAAATCATTTATTACTGTATACTCTGACAAGAGAACGTGTTTGTGAAAACCTATTCTCTGAATAAACGTTTTGGAATTTTTTAACACAAGTCTCGAGCTTACTTTGCTTGGGGCTAGCTCAGTATGTAGGTTTAAAAAATATATGTATTCGCATGGTATTTGCTTTATAATGTTTATAAATAACTGGGCCGTAACTGGGTTTCTTTCGCCATTTCTTTTCATACTGGTCATTTGGCTTTGTTTCCGAAATGGTGGTACTTTATAGAATAGATTATTTACTTTATTTAATAGTTAATAATAATGATGTACAACATGACAAGTGAATGTGCCTGATGAAGACTCTGAATAAATTATTTCAATTCATATTATGTGTAAACCCTGTTTCTTTTAACTTGACCAATGTAGTAAACAATCTTAGCGTGTCTTTTTATTCAAATATTCATGTATAAAATCGATAAATCGCCAGAATAATAAGAGTGCTGTGTTAAATGCCATTTCTAACTATATTATTATTATTTGGGTGTGTATGATTATTTTAATTGCCTATTTTCGTTAAAAAGACATGGTAAGATTGTTTACTACATTGGTCAAGTTAAAACAAACAGGGTCTAGATTGTCTGCTTACTGACTTATTTAGATCAATAAATATATAGGGACAATTCACACAGATTGATCTAGCCCCAAAGTAAGTTCGAAACTTGTGCTATGGGATACTAACCCAAGGATATTATATTTTATAACAAATACATATATAGATAAACATCCAAGACCCGAGGCCAATCAGAAAAAGTTTGTTTTTCATCATGACCCCAACCAGGATTCGAACCCGGGACCTCCTGCATGGCGGTCTGGCGTGGTAACCATTACGCCACGGAGGTCGACAATAAAAAAAGTAAGTAGAACAACATGGTTTATTAGGTGTGGGCGTCAACATCTATGATTAGATGATGTAATAGGTACCTATATGCTATTAAGTGCTAATGTCCAGATCATGTTCTTTTTAATGACAGAACAGGACGGTTTTGTACTTTAAAAAAAAAATATTTAAGTCTTTTATATATTTTTTAATATTTTTAGTTGAGGAACTCCGTGGCGTAATGGTTACCATGCCACCCAGAAGGTCCCGGGTTTGGGGCTAGCTCAATCTGTGTGAATTGTCCCTATATTTATTAGTATTATAATTCTTATGTTTTTGCTTACAGGGAGCAAGAGCAGGCCTGCGAACGAAATTCGTTCAAGCAGGAAGCACCGCATCAGTCAAACAGATCAGGTTAGTAATCCTAACTCTGGCGAAGTTAGACGATGTTGACAGGGGCGGAGTTAGACGAAGTTGACCGAGACACAAAAGAATTAGTACAACAATCGGTAACTTAAAGACTAATGTAATCGCAACAAGGCAAGCAATGAGGCCGATTGCTCAAAACAATCTTTCCGAGGCGAAGTTAAACGAAATTGACCGAGGAGAGAGCTTAAGTAAACCAACGTGAAGTTAGACGAAGTTTACGTAGTAACTGGTGCTAATTCTGTTGTACATTTAACTAGACTAAACTAATCTTGACAGGACTAGAAGTGTTGCTATCCTTGTCACTAATTGTAAAGCAAGGCAGGACAACACACCTTTGGTCCTGTCAAAATTAGTTTAGTCTAGTTAAATGTACAACAGAATTAGTATCATTATTTAGTAATCTATGACAAATTGTCCAAACTGTTCCATAATATTGTTCATTATATTGTTGATTGCAATTTGTTATTTATAATGTGATTGACGATTTAAATGCGTAAAATGGCGTCGCTGTGTGTCGCACTCCAATATGAACACGCAAGTTAAGCGACGTCGACCCCAGCCAGCGTTTGGATGGGTTTCGTCATCTCGAGCAGAGCTTCTCCGTGCTTCGGAGGGTACGTTCAGTCGTCGGTCCCGGCTGTTGTCGGTAGATGACAGTCGGTGGCCTTCGGGCGGCTTAAAAACACCGGCCTCTGCTTTGGAGCAGCGTGGCAGAGTACGCTCTAATCCCATTCGATTGAAGGGTGACCCGTATCCCAGCAGTGGGATGATTATGAGTTGATATGATGATCCTTTACTAGCGAAACCGTTTGCGTGTATTTCGCTTTCCCGTGGGAATTTCTGAATGTATCATACATAATAAACCTTCCTCTTGAGTCACTATCGATTAAAAACCGCATCAAAAATCCGTTGCGTAGTTTAAAAATCTAAGCAAACATAAGGACAGACAGACAGACTTCATTTTATAATATGTAAAGAATCCGAAAGAAACTCCGTCATTTAGGTCTTTTTGTCATACAAAAAATTCATAAAAATAAATACACAAATACTTCGAATTTTTAATTTATTTAAACAGATCCTTTACTTTGCTGGTCGCACCGTCCATTAAATTGTTGAATGCCGTAGAGTTGGCTGCGTTTTTGGCCAAGTCCTTGATGAAGTCTTCCACGTTGGCCTTCTGCTCAGCCGCCATTTTGGCTACGACCTGGAACGGTCAATTATTTACTTTAATTATGTTCATTGAGCCCGCGATCAATGGTTTTATACCCAGCTCGCCAACACAGCCCCTACGCTGAAGCTGTAGAACGAGATCCCCGTCGAGGTCTTTTCTTTAGACTATATTATGGGGTCACATTATTATTAACTAAAACGGGGCTTGAACGCGCACTAAGACTTACTTGTTTTTTGTTTTTTCACCCGACGTTTTGACATAGTTGCATCTGCCGTGGTCACGGGGAGACTGGAGTACTGCGGTCAAATACTATAGACGAGTAATACGCACAGCTCTTGACGTTTCTCATACAATGACTTGGCAACCTCCGCTCACCTCATGCCGCTAGGGGGCGCTATAACATTTTGCATACAAAAGTTTTGAAATCGTTCACCTCATGCCGCCCTCATGCCGTAGGGGCGCTAGTGTCGCGTCTTGCCCGAATTCTTCCGAAGCTATGCGTATTACTCGTCTATAGTATTTGCTGCGGTGCATAGGTTGATGACGACGGTAGAATGATGTTAGACTACCCACTATTTTGTCAATAAAAAGTTTCACTAGCTACAAAGACCCGTGCACACAACACTAACAGTATCAGCATTAACCGCAGACGTCACACCGCGCAGTTTAATTTTGTCCAGCACTGGAGTCCATGTTGGTGACAATTTGAACCCATCTTCCCTATTCAAAGTACGGTGCTTTTTAATTACTATCGCTTCTCGTACTATTCGTCTGTGGTGGTGTCTTAGTGCGCGATTCAAGCCCCGTTTTAGTTAATAATAATGTGTTCAAAACGCGAAAGTTTAAAATATATATTATGGGGTTCTTCAAAAGGGGCACAGGGTCGACAACGCTCGAGTGATACCCCCGGTATTGCAAGCGTCCATAGGCTACGGTGATGCTTACCATCAGGCGGGCCGTAGGCTTGTTTGCCACCTGATATAAAAAAAATACTATACGGTCAACCAATGAAAGAGATGACCAAGGAAGCGAACTAAGAACAAAGCTTTTATGTTTTTACTAGCGCACCCCGCGCAACTTGGTTCGCTTGTATTCCGCGTGCGTCTTTCCTGTGGAAATTTTGGAATGTATCACACTTAAAAACTTTACTTTTGAATCACTCTATCTATTTAAAAAAAACGCATTGAAATCGGTTTCGTAGTTTTAAAGATTTAAGTGTACATAGGGACAGACAAGAGCGACTTCATAATATGCTACCGATAAGCATTGTTGTAAAACTCTGTAATTAAATATGAATATGATTGACGAATTAAACGTTGGAGTAAATACTTCCCTATAATCATAGAATAAGTAATAAGACTCTGTAGAATGGCCACTCTCCGCCCCGCACCGAATCGAGTTACCGCCCCCGAGGAGGGCTGTGCTTAGTGATCGAACGTGTGTTTCGAACATTTTGGATAATTCGTTTAAATATACGAGTTTTAGAGCATTTATTAATTCGAGTAATATTAGTTCAATGCCTCCAAGGTAGCGCGTGTGCAGACGACATTGGCCTATGTAGTACGAGTAGAAAAAGGTTTTTCTAGAAATTATTTCACGCGCGTTGTTTGGAGTGTCCGGGGTGTGCTATAATGTAAATCCCCATTTTTTAAAAATAGATAGTGATTTAAGAGCAAGGTTCATATCTAAATACGTACAAGGATTCCCACGGGAAAGCGGGATATTCGCAAACGAAGTTGTTTGGGTTTCGCTACTATTGTATAAAGATCGTACCTCCTTGAATTTGGCGAATTCAACGCTCTGCTTGTTTGCCACGTCGCGGAACATCTCTCGAACTTTGTCCTCGGCTGCTTTTGAGTTTTCCATGATTTTCGCTGGAATATAATGTCAATATCTTAGAAGGGAAGACGAGGTAGAAGAGGAGGGAGGCGGCTGAGAAGAGCATTCGATCTGAGGTTTTCGTTTTTAATCTTGCCGGGCTAACATGACAAACGCGACAAAATTTTCTCGCTCCGCTCTGCCAATAGCGTATCTCGGTTATGTCTACAGACAAAACAGGCATTGCTATTGGCGAAGAAGTTTTGTCGCGTGCGAGAAACTATCTCGAGTGTAAGCAAGTTAAAGGCGCTGTCCCACTGCTGCGCACGAAGAGGCTACGCACGTATGTTAAGCTTTGCTTTGCATGAGGATGTACGTGATTGTTTCCACTGCAACCCACGGACACGTTAACCATCAAGTGACGTCATTGATACACGCGTGGCTTGCTCAACATAGCTCAACGCTGTCAACGCCATGCATGCCATGCGCAGTGAATGCGGTACACTGCTTGTTCCACAAAGCGTGCACATCGCTGCGCACGCTGTGCACGAACACGTGGGCCACGTGGCACATTACAAACCAAAAACTATGACAATCAATGCGTAGCCTCTCCGTGCGCCGTGGTGGGCCACTCTACAGCTGTACGTAGTCGTGGTTTTATATTCGTGTATAGCTTGTACTGCAGTGGAAACGTAGACGTAGTCATCCACGCAGCTGTAATGTGCCACGTGGCCCACGTGTTCGTGCGCAGCAGTGGGACCGCGCCTTAAGGCCCCTAGGAGACACGACGGTGGGAACTATCTCATAAAATAGTCCAAATAATGTCCAGTAGTCCTACTAATATTATGAAGGCGAAAGTTATGTGTATTTTTGTTACTTCTTCGCGCTCAAATGGCTGAACCAATATTTATGATATTTGGTATTGTATGTAGGTAGCTGATACCTGGAAAGTACGCGATTCCCGTAGGATTTGATTAAAAGTCTGATATAGATGGCGCTGCTGTGCATAAATAAATACACGCAAACGAAATTGCACGGGTTTCACTAGTATAGGGACAAATGACACAGATTGAGCTAGCCCCAAACTAAGTCCGAAACTTGTGTTATGGGATACTAACTCGACGATATTATATTTTATAACAAACTAGCTTTTCCCCGCGGCTTCGCTCGCGTTAATTTTATGACATAAATCTCGTTTGACAACAAAACAACCGATAGCGCGACTTGCGGCGCCATCTGTTGGCCGATACAGCGCCCTCTATAGGAGAAAAAATATTTTTCCATTGGAACGACATACCTACTTTCACGGAATAAAAAGTAGCCTATGTTGGGCTCTGTACCACTAACAATATGTATGCAAATTTTCATAGTGATCGGCTGCTTAGTCAAGCCGTGAAGGAATAACAAACAAACTCACTTTCTCATTTATAATATTAGTAAGGATACATATATTGATAAACATTCAAGAACCAATCAGAAGTCGTTTTTCATCATGACCCTTACGGGATTCAAACCCGGGACCTCCTGGGTGGCGGTCCGGCGTGGTAACCATTACACCACAGAAGTCGTCAAAACATAGAATGTATTATTTATCTTCAAAGCACTAACTATCTTTCATCCACCCAATGAGGCTCTCCACGTCGGTTTTTCCTTTCTTCTGGAGTTTCTCGAATGCTTCTTCCATAGATAACAAAATGTATAAATAATTTGTAAACTAAATCACATTGTAAAAAGTAACAATAATAAATGAAAATCCATATGGCCATGATTTGTGTAAAAAAAACAAATTTTGTAAGAAAAAGGTCGTAGCTTGTGATTTTTGTGGACATCATTTAGATGCTAATTAGATAGTAATAAACTAAGGTACTAAGACGACGAGCTTTCGCGTTTCGCGAAAACGAACACACAAGTTAAACAACGTCGACCCTAGCGAGTGTTTGGATGGGTTTCGTTATCTTGAGCTCTCCGTGCTTCGGAGGGCACGCTCAGCCGTCGGTCCCGTCTGTTATAGATGGATGACAGTAGTTAAACCGAGTCGGTGGCATTCGGGCGACTTGAATACCCGGTGGACCGACGGCTCTGCCAATCCGCATTGTAGCAGCGTGGCAGAGTACGCTCTGATCACTTTCGATTGAAGGATATGACTATGTAGTGGTAGCTAGGCTCGATCACTCTTAAAACGTTTGATTAGATAATTATAATGTTGCAGAGTCATCATCATCCTCCGCGGACACAGCGTCGCAGGGCTCCGGCTCGGCAGCGCCGGCGCCGCGCCAGCGCCGACATGAGCCCCAGGTTAGTGGATGCTTTATGGAAGATATGATATTATATTGGGCACAGCGGATAATTCGCTCAAATCAGAGCAGTCCGTCTGGGTTTGGACCTTACATCGTATCGTAGCCAAATAGCATTGGTCTCGGCCATGTTGTGTTCCTACGGTGAGTAAGGTCCTCAATCTCCTTTGCAGTTTGTAAATAATCCCGAGTTATACCGATGTAGATATGTACCTCCAAAGTTCCGAGTCGTACCCTCGGTGCGCGGTTTTTTATATCAACTTTTTTTTTGTTTTCAGAGAGAGGAGAGGCGTGTGGAAGCCGCCAGCGCGCTACGAATACAACCCAACCCTTTATTGAGGTATACCGCCCACCTAATGGTAAGTGGTCACCTGTGGACGCTTGTAACATCAAATGATGATCTCTTACTGCAGGTCCCGCACGCTCCCGAACTTCGGCGGGCACCGCTCCCGCTCCGCGTCCCGCTGCGACACTTCGCGCCGGGCGCAGCCCATCACGATGGCGAGCGAGGACCTGCTGCAGCCAGGACACGTCGTCAAGGAGAGGTGGAAGGTGAGGAGTAGACGTTTCTGGTCTGTCGATTCGCCTCTGCTTACATAATGTGAACCGCTAAGGTATGGAATTCCCTCCCTGCGTCATTGTTTCCCGATTTGTACAATTTGTAAAAAAAAAATATAGGGATTTTTATCGTAAAAATCAAGAGAAAAGAAACAAAAAAGGTACAAAAAATTAAAAAAATGCACTTTCGTCAACATAAATCAGTACAAAAAGGGTCAAAATAAGGTCCAGAAGACGAAATCGAGTGGGTTCAGAGATGGAAGGCGAGGTTTGAGTAGGGTTTTCTTGATGAAAGCGCTTGGCTAAGCGGCTTAAAAACATCAGCAAAAGCACCAGGGTCTACTAGCTGATATTCTGTGAGAGGGTGAGACATAATATAATAATTTGCAGGTGGTCAAGAAAATTGGAGGCGGCGGTTTCGGTGAGATCTACGAGGGTCTGGACCTGGTGACGCAGGAGCAGGTGGCCCTGAAGGTGGAGTCCTCGAGGCAGCCGAAGCAGGTGCTGAAGATGGAGGTGGCTGTGCTGAAGAAGCTGCAGGGCAAAGAGCACGTGTGCCGCTTCATCGGCTGCGGCCGCAACGCGCGCTTCAACTACGTGGTGATGCAGCTGCAGGGCAGGAACCTGGCCGAGCTGCGGAGGGCGCAGCCGCGCGGCGCCTTCTCGCTGTCCACCACGCTCCGGCTGGGGCTGCAGATCCTGAAGGCCATAGACTCCATTCACTCGGTCGGCTTCCTCCACAGGGACATCAAGCCAGTAAGTTGGTCCATACAGCGCCCTCTATGGTAGAAAAAATATTTTCCCATTAGAATGTCATACTTTAACAGAATAAAAAGTAGCCTATGTTGGGCTCTGTACCCCTGACAATATGTATACAAATTTTCATAATGAGCGGCTGATTAGTCAAGCCGTGAAGGAATAACAAACGAACAAACTCACTCCATGTTAAAATAGCTTTTAGAAAAAAAAAAGCTACAGTTGAGTTTCTTGCGGCACTTCTTCTCAACAGGCCATTCACGTCTGAAGTGCTAGTAGATAAAAAAAAACTGACGTTTTAAAGTATTTTTTGTAAATCTACTTGCGTTTTAGCACTAAAAAATAATTAAAAAAACATTTCAAACAACTCAGTAGTAAATACATTGGCTCATATTACAAATACCTTAAACTAAACATAGGTACATATTATTATATTTAAAAACTACACTACACTTTTGGGGATTTTAGTCATTGTCGGCTCCCTGTGTCGTATGAAAACAATTCCCTCTGGCCAGAAATCTGGAAGAAACAATATCTCCTTATATTTCGCCGGAAACCGGAGCACGTAGGACTTGAAGTTGGTCGTCGTCGTCGATTCCAGTCTCATCAGCGAAACGTTTACTTGTCCCAGATTCGGGATCCCTATCCCCAATACTTACCTCTTTCTTTAACCATACTAATGTAACAATTCTGTCTTTTCCAGAGCAACTTCAGCATCGGGCGCCATCCCGTGAACTGCCGCAAGGTGTACATGCTGGACTTCGGGCTGGCGAGGCAGTACACCACCAGCAACGGCCAGGTGCGGCCGCCCAGGGCGGCTGCGGGGTTCAGGGGTCAGTCCATGTATACTCATTTGTAAATTAGACCAAAAATTACAAAGACATAGCCCAATAAAGTTACGTGTGACGTCACGCCGTGTGGCATTTGTTCGCATGGGGTGACGTCATAGGCCCCCCACTCCTTGTATCTTTGTTATTTTTTGTTTAATCGAAAAAAGAAAAAATACGTGTCCAATATTTTTTTATAATCTAGAATACGGACTAAATATAATGTAATTATTTTGACCCTGGAAACAACCCCATTCACACAGATTGGGCCAGCCCCAAAGTAAGTTCGACACTTATGTTATGGGATACTCAACGATAGATACTATAAAAAAAATACAAAATACATATACAGGGTGAAAATTTTGTCACCATCTTAATGATATCTATGTAATTCTTAAGTTATATGTCATATTATATGAGAAAGAGAGTTTGTTTATTTGTTATTCCTTCACTTCTTGACTAAGCAGCCGATCATTATGAAAATTTGTATACATATTGTCAGAGGTACAGAGCCCAACATAGGCTAATTTTTTATCCCGTGAAAGTATGTCATTCCAACGGGTTTTTTTTTCTACTATAGAGGGCGCTGTATCGGCCAACAGCTCGCCTATGGGTTGTTTTGTTGTCAAACGAGATCTATGTCATAAAATTAACCGCGAGCGAAGCCGCGGGGAAAAGCTAGTATGATTTAGATTGTAATAAACCTGTATAGATAAACATCCAAGTCTCAGGCTAATCAGAAAAGTTCGGTTTTCACCATGACCCGACCGATATATTAATATTAAGTTATAATAAACCGTCCGTTGCTTACCATCAGGTACCGTCCGCTACGCATCCATCAACGCCCACAAGAACAAAGAGATGGGTCGGCACGACGATCTATGGTCATTGTTCTATATGCTGGTGGAGTTTGTCAACGGACAACTGCCGTGGAGGAAGATCAAGGATAAGGAACAGGTGAGGAAGAGTAGCGTGGCGGAGTAGATAGGATTATGTTTGTATATGTATTACCTGCGTTGAATTTTATGCACAGTAGCGACACCTATTTTATTACGCGCCATTTCTATCAGACTTGATCAAATTCTACGAGAATCGCATATTTTCGGGATAAAAGTACCCTATGTGTTAACCTAAGGTATCAGCTACCTACATTGGCCTAGCCATTTGAGCGTGAAGAAGTAATACACAAGCAAGTAATACAGTAGACTAGTAAGTAATAGATTAGTGTTTTTTTTATACCACAAAGGTGGCAAACAAGCATACGGTCCGCCTGATGGTAAGCGTCACCGTAGCCCATAGACACTTGCAATACCGGGGGTATCACTCACGCGTTGCCAACCCCCCACCCCCCCAAGTGGAGACCTTACTCACCTGAACACAAGATGGCCGAGACCAATGCTATTTGGCTACGATCTTCTGAAAGGTGGAGGTCCTTCCACAGACGGGCAAGAAAGATGCGGGCGGATTATCCGCCCAGCCCTACCTCTCTCGATATTATGTGACAGTGTACTGCCCCGGTCGAGCCAGCCCATTTACGAACCACTAGTTCATAGTAGTGGCTAGGTTTTACTCAATTGAAGAAAATTTCGTAACTACATAACTTCTTTTTTATTCTCCAGGTCGGCCTCATGAAAGAGAAATACGACCACAGACTCCTACTCAAGCATTTACCATCGGAACTACGCCAGTTCTTGGAGCACGTACAGCAGCTGGAGTACGCCGATACGCCGGACTACGCGATGCTCACTTCGCTACTGGAGAGGTGTTGCAAACGGCGCGGGATAAGGGACACAGATCCGTACGACTGGGAGAAGGATGTGAGTATACGCCATGTTGAAATTGTACGCCGTATTGAAAAATATGTGATTTCGGTTATTCCTGTCTGTTACCACAAAGGAATTTCCCTGATTTCTTTGGGGTTTTTGGGAGAACTTTACTCTTGATAATAATTTCGGTCGATCGACATTGGTGGATCGTTACGTTTAGGTAACTAAAAAAGAGTAATCTTTACTGACTAAACTAGTGTTTACTAAATACTTAACTAATTGAAGTTGGATAGCACCCTAACCAAATATTCAAGTATAAAATTACAATGGCAGGCAATACGAATTAGCATTTTCCAAAAGTTTTAAATTGAAATTATACGGAGTTGAAATTGCGATTAGATTCAAGAGTAAAGTAGCAGATCGGAATAACAGATTTAATTTTTATTTTGAAAATCATTGAATTCATTTTTCTTATAAATTAATTGCAGGCGTATTTATTTTGAGAAATCTACAAACAGCTTTTGATATTCGGTGAGATTATGTTTTGGTTTGACGAGACATCTATATGTTGAAATTATCATTCTCTTTGTGTAAATGGACTATTTTTCAAACACAATTCAATCCATACTATACTCGATTTGAGATATTTATGTCGTGGCCAACTCGTTCAATTAGGGCCGATTGTTTGATCAGTAGTTAAGTATACTAATGGTTATAATTAACTTTAAAAAAAAAAAAAACGACTTCAAATGTTTTTTTTATTATTAAATTTAAATGGGACCACCCTTGAGGTATTACCTATAAGCCGAAAAAAGATTTGTTCAAATCTGTTCATAATTGGCGGAGTTATCGCGTAACAAAACATACGGGTAGAATTGAGAACCTCCTCCTTTTTTGAAGTCGGTTGAAAATTCGTTGAAAAACTATTTGTTAAAAATTGCTACGAATTTTAACCATTAGTAAACTTAACTACTGATCAAACAATCGGCCCTTAGACATTCAATGGAAGAACGCTATTCTATCAAACTCCACGTCTAAATATTCATCTTTTTAAATTATACGCCAAAATGAAAATATACGCCATAATGAAAATTTGCCAAAAATGGCATTTCATCGTGCAGTGTTACTTTTTGAAGATTTGACTGTTTGTTTGCATTGAATAAGCTCCGAAACTACTGGACCGATTTGAAATGTTCTTTGACCGTTGGGAAATCACACTATTTACGGGTGACATAGGTTATATATATTTTCAAATTTTTATTAAAAACTAGCTGACCCGGCAAACTTTGTTCTGCCTTAGAGGCACTACCCTACCCCTACCCTACCCCTACCCTACCTCTACCCTACCCTTACCCTACCCCTGCCCTACCCAAATCAGCATCTATTGAAATGATTAAGTATTCATTACACATATCGAGTTTTCATTGTTTTTAAGATGTATTCTGCTATTCGGGACGGAAACAAATCCAACAAATCAAAAACCATGGCAATCGGTCCAGCCGTTCTCGAGTTATAAGTGTTGTAACAAACACGACTTTCTTTTATATATATAGATAAGGTGGAATTAAATTAGGTATTGAATTTTTGAAATCGGTCCAGTAATTTTGAGTTCATTTCATTACGAACTAAAATAACAAATCTTCCGTCTTTATAATATTAGTATAGATGTACAGTCACCTCCGTAAATATGTAATCACTTTTGTACCTTGTCACTGTAACATTGTTGACATGATCACTCAAATGACTTAAGTAATTGAAGTGATTACATATTTATGGAGGTGACTGTACATAATTTTTGTTTACATCAAATGGCCTCCTCTCAGCGTAATGTAATTAAACAGCCATTTAAACGATTTGAATGCGACATGATAACTTTAAAATGGTCCGTATGGATTGGATAGTTTTTGCAGAATATAATTCCAATGTCGTCATATAAATAATCATAAGTTAGTGTGTTTTTTAATGTATATGTCATTGTTTTTTTATGTATGTTTTTACGATCAAACACAAAAGTGGCAGAATTTAGCCACTACTCTGGCAATGGCTCTTAAATGCTCTCACGGATTATCGTCGTGAAATACCGGTGATATGCTGCTGTGTTTCGTACGATGAGAGAGAGATTCAGAAGCCTAAGGCTAAGCTCACTATGGACGCGAATTCGTATCGTACCTAAACGTACGAATGTGGTCGTACGAATTGAGTGTTCACACTGAATATGTGTTTGTACAAGTCATTATTTCGGTGATATTGCATCCGTTACGTACGAATTCCAACAAGTTCGGATTGTATTCGGACGTCGGATTTATACGTACGTATACGTACGACTAACTCGCACCCAGTGTGAGCGCTCCCATAGTACTTTTAAGGTCGGGATTATTCGTGCGTGTTCGTACGAGTCAAATTCGTCCGAAAACGCGTCCAAACTGAGCGTAGCCTAATACCCCTCCTGTTTCCTACTCCCTTGTTCACTTTCCTTCCCCCGTCATTCCTTCATAGGTGGGCAACGCATCCAAGATCTTGTAGTCGTGGATGTCCATGGGCAGCGGTGGTTGCTTACCATCAGGCGACACGCTGGCTCGTTGGTCCTCCTATCATAAAAAAAAAACTTATTTTTTAATATAATTAATTATATTTATTGATATTTCAGGCTGTGGCTGTGTCCCGTACGCGCGCGTCTGTACATCCAGTGCCTGAACATGCGTTACCTACTGATACACAACCGGACAATGTGAGTATTCGTCATTTTTAATTGTCGACTCAAAAAGAGGAAGTTTGACTTGTCTGTGGCGCGGCGGACAAAAATGCTTAAGGCGCGAAGTCGAACGACCGAGCGTCTTTTCTTGTCATTGCGCACGAAACTTTAAGTTTTCTAATTTGTAATAAAGTAATAATTGCCTACAATTATTTTTTTTATAAATATAAAATGAAGAATATGAACAACTTTTATTATTAGGAACCAAATATGAAAAATGAAATAGACATGGTTTTTGGATGGTTTCGGGATGGTTTTCAGATAATTTTCAGATGGTTTTTGGATGGTTATCAGATAGTTTACAGATGGTTTTGAGATGGTCTCAAGATGGTTTTGGGATTATTTTCGAATGTTTTTGGTATGAAACCATCTGAAAATTGTAACTAAATAATAGGATTGTTTAGTTATGGTTATTTATTTAGGTCTAACAGGAAATAATGATTGAAAAATCATTATTTCCTGTTGGACCCACTGCTACGCACAACTAATTTTGGCACAACTAAAAGTATTCCTGTTGGCACAACTATGGCACAACCAGATAATTGTCATTAAATAGTTCCCTTTGGCACCACAATTAAGTACATTCGTGTGCAACACTGTTTAAGAGGCATGTTATGGGGTGACTCAGGAATGGTTTTGGGGTGACTTAGGAATGGTTTTGGGGTGACTTAGGAATGGTTTTGGGGTGACTTAGGAATGGTTTTGGGGTGACTTAGGAATGCTTTTGGGGTGAGTTTGGAATAGTTTTGGGGTGAGTCAGGAATGCTCTCGCACCAAATGGCACTGATATAGTCGTCACATAGTGCAATCTTCCCACCTTTATTATAAATAATTTCAAAGACATGATGAGCTTAGTAAAATAACAACTTTTTGTCTGTCAAATAATAAATCCGTTTGACATACACAATATCCGCAGTCATCATTATCTCTCTTCTTCAGCCTGTTGTTGCCACCCAATGCTGAGTGTAGGCCTCTTGCATTGCACGCCAGTCTTTACGGTCTTGAGCTTTCCTCATCCATAAATTCCCCGCGACATTAGCGATGTCATCGGACCACCGCATCGGTTGTCTGCCCACGTTCCTACGACCAGATCTGGGTCTCCACTCCAGTACCACCTTACCCCATCTCTCGTCTTCTGTTCGGCATATGTGTCCTGCCCATTTCCACTTCCTACGGGTTATGATTTTGGCTATGTCGGTGAGTTTTGTTCTTCTTCGGATATCTGTATTTCTTACTTTATCGCGAAGAGAAATACCTAACATAGCACGTTCCATTGCTCTTTGGGTGACCTGTAACTTGTGGATGACTTGTTGCGTGAGCGTCCATGTTTCGGACGCATACACCAGAACAGGAAGGACACATTGTTCAAAGGCTCTGCGCTTGAGGTTCATGGGTATGTCCCCCTTAAACACGCCGGATAGCTTGCCGAACGCTGCCCAACCAAGTTGGATGCGGCGTTGGATCTCCTTATCCTGGCCATATTTTTTCAGGCTCAATCTCTGTCCAAGGTAGACATACTCCTCAACGACTTCCAAGGCCTGCCCATGCACCGTGATGTTTAAGGTGTTGTCATCCATGGCTGTAGGTGTTAGTATCTTGGTTTTTGCCATGTTCATCTTTAACCCTACTGTCGCTGATACATCGTATAGTTCCCGAACCATAACTTTTAGGTCTTCCAAGCTTTCGGCGAAAAGAACGATGTCATCTGCAAAGCGAAGATGGGTTAGGCTTTTACCATTGATGTTGATGCCTTTGCCTGACCAGTTCAGAAGCCTAAATATATCCTCCAAACATGACGTGAACAGCTTGGGGGAAATGGTATCTCCCTGTCTTACTCCTCTATTCACCGGTATATGCCTTGTCAGCTCATGCAGTTTGACTTGCATTGTAGCGGCACGGTAGACTGCTTTGATGGCTTCCACATACCTTGTGTCTACTTGGTTTCTTTGTAGGGAGTGAATAACGGCCCAATGCTCCACAGTATCGAAAGCCTTTTCATAATCTATGAAGGCGCATACTATGGGACGATTGTATTCTGTACACTTCTCAATTAGTTGGCGAATAGTGTAGATGTGGTCAATCGTTGAGAAACCGCCTCTAAACCCTGCTTGTTCTACCGGTTGAGCCAAGTCTAGTTTATTGGCAAGACGCAAAGTTATCACCTTGGTGAAGAGCTTGTAGATATGACTCAATAGGGAAATAGGCCGGTAATTAGACAGTTTGGTAGAGTCTCCCTTTTTATGGATTAAGATCACTATCGCGTTTCTCCATGCTTCCGGTGTTACACCCTCAAAAAGAACTTTATTAAACAGTTTCTGCAGCTGTTTTAACACGGGTTTTCCTCCTAGTTGCAGGTTTTCGTAAGTGATCCCATCTTCACCTGGTGACTTTCCCACTTTCATTTCCTTGAGGGCATGTTTAATTTCATATAGGCTAATCTCTGGAAGGTCTTCAGTGTTATGTTTTTTGAGCGGGGCCCGACAGTCTTGATGTCCAATACTTGTTTCTCGTTGCCGAGAGCTGTACAAGGTACTGTAGAAATCCTCGACTACTTTCAGTAACTTGGTTCGGTCAGTTGTTATATCCCCTTCATTTGTGCTTAGCTTGTGAATTTGTGCGTTCCCCCTCTTAAGATGCCTTCTAAAAACCTTCGGTCCCTTGTGCTGTTCAATTGTGTCCAGGATCACTTTGTGCTTTCGTTGTCTTAACAATTTTCGAAAATGGTGTCTAATTTGGTTGTTAATTCGAGAGATATGAGTTTGGTTTGGTGTTGCCACAATTGTTTTACGTTCGGCCAGAAGCTTCTCAAGTTCCTCAGATTTCGATTGAGGGGCAGATTTACGATCAGATTTTAGCTCCTTTAAAGTTTCTTTGATGGAGGCGACCAGCTGTTCGTTAATGGCGTTAACGTCTGAAGTTTCCTCTGCTATAAGTTTCTCTGCTAGCTTGTGTTCATATAGTGCCCTTGGAATTCCCGTATATCTGCCGTACTCAGAAGGCCGTATCGTCTCCACCAGCCGCCTTCGTTCTAGCCTTAGGTTTATAGCAAGTCTAGCTCTCAAAATGCGGTGATCGCTACCCGCTCCCGCGGCATTGATGACATCAACGTCTTGAAAAATGTGTTTCTTAGAGCTCAGTATGAAGTCTATCTGATTTCTTGTCCTGCCATCCGGGCTTCTCCATGTCCATAGTCTTTGATGTTTTTTATGGAAAAAGGTATTCATGGCAAAAAGCTTTTGTTGACATAGGTAGTTTGCCAGAATGTGGCCCCGTAAGTTTCTCTCTCCCAATCCAAACCTGCCAACATACTCTTCACTGCCTAAATTGCCACCAAGCTTGGCATTAAAATCGCCGATGACAGTAGTGTAAAAGCAGGGATTCTCACTTAAAGCGCTGTTAACATCTTCGTAGAATTCGGCAAGTTCGTCATCAGAGTAAGAGGTTGTTGGGGCGTATACTTGGACGACTTTCAACGAGTAGCGCTTGTTAAGAGCAAAGGTAGCGTAAATGACGCGTGGTGATATAGCGCAGATGTTTTTAAGTTTTTTCGCCATAGACGTATTTATAAGAAATCCTACCCCACCTTGTGATCTGTCCTCGTATCCCTTATAGTAGAAGAGTTGCCCGGAGTTTAATTTCACGAGACTTTCTCCCCTTCTTCTGGTTTCGCATAACCCAACTATGTCCCATTTGATCTTGTTGAGTACCTCCTGTTCCAGTTCCTGGTATCTTTCCTCCGTAAACAGACTCCTAACATTGTATGTAGCCAGGTAAATATGTTGGCAGCCGTATCCTTTCTCCCAGAGATTCTTCGCACCCTCTGTCCTGCCGGTTCCCCGACCGCTGCCGTAGTCGGGCCTAACAGTACTACTGGGAACTGAGGGCCATCTTCTTTGTTTCTTGTGCATGCAGGTTGATTGACCTTGAAACGCCACGCTGGTCGATGCGGGTTGGCGAGTCTACTCTTTTTGAGGGGATTTACTTCCTCACGGCTTGTAGCAGCCGGCCCCGGATATATACCCGGGGGGACAGGTTATTTACCGCCGCCTGTTGCTCGGCGTTGCTGCTCATTTGGCACCACCCGGGGGACACGTGTAGGGTAGTGGAGGTATGACCTACGGACGCGAGCAACCACTATCCCCCTCATCATTATACTCATCTCTTATTACAAGTATACAGTGATATCAAAGAAGATTTTAGTATACTATGTATTTTTAAATCGTTGCAAACGTAAGTCGTCTTTGTAGAAAGTAAATCGTCTAATAGGCTATTTGACTGATTTTGAATAACTGTTTTAAATTATTCGTTGGTATATGATTAATACACCACATGTATATTTCTGCGAAATTTGCAGTATTTTCCGTAAAATATCGGTTTAAAATTTAAATTACAATATTCGCGCTAAAAACGCTTTTTCTGTAATGGCGGACGCCGTGACGTCACAGGCAAGTAAACTTGTACCAAAGTGTACATTCAGCGTGTTTAGAATATTTTTTTTGTTATTTTACTGGAAAAAATGGTTTATAAATGGTGTAATTGTGCCACAATGTACAAATACTTCTATAAAAACTCCACAAAAACTGTTTGTTTCTGTGTTAGCTCGAAGAGACCCAAACAGCATTTTATCTCATACAAATGTTTTTATGTGTGAAGATCACTTTGATGTAAGTATGCCAGTAATATTTGATTCGAATAGTAATAGATAAAATGATGAAATCACACAAAATGTCGTAACAATGAACAATGTTGACTTGCTTGTGACGTCACGCGAGGCATAGCCAATCACAGAGCGTTCTTGTGGCTGAAGAAATTTAAAAAATAATTTGCATTTATTTTGTTTATTCAAAAAAATCTATAAATATTTTTGGATATAACAGAGATAAATATGTTTTTTTATGTTATTACCTAATAGGATGACCACATTTCGTAGCATATTTTTAATAGTGTCAAATAGCCTATTCGCCACTTCCCTAAAATGTTATTTCGCCTAAAATATACATTATGTATTTCAAAACCTTAAAGAAACCATCGGATAATAGAAAACTACCCCAAAACTGTGAATACTATCCAAAAACCATTGTAAAGCTATACCTATAAACCGAACTTATAAACCAAAAACATTCGAAAATAATGTTAAAAGAATTCCTAATTCATCCTAAAACATTCGAAAATAATCCTAAAAGATTTTCTAATTCATACCATGAACCATCCCGAAACAATCCCAAAAACATCTTGATACCATCACAAAACCATTGAAAAACCATCCGAAAACCATTGGAGAAACATCTGAAAGCCATTCAAAATCCATCCCAAAACCATCCAAAAACCATCTGAAAACTAACTAAAAATCATTCGAAAACCATCCAAAAACATCTGAAAATCATCTGAAAACTATTTGAAAACCATCACGAAACCATCCCAAAACCATTTGAAAACCATTCGAAAACCATCCAAAAACCATTACGAAACAGCAAAAAAAGTAGTCGTGCCAACAGGAATACTTATTTTTTGCATAATAGTTGGTTCAACAAGAAATAGTTCCACACTGTTTTTCCTTTTTTTATTGCGTTTGTTACCCATTTTCACCAACAATTATTCTACGTAATCGTATTGCGAGCGCGGCGGTGATGGCGGAAAATTTGTCACACGTCCGACGTCGATAAGGTCTGCGACCGGACTGAGTAACGCGAACTCACGCTTTGACACCGTATTTTCGTGTATAAAATATATATATAATATGATATAAAAATGCCATATAATCTTTTTAAAGTTATTTTGAATGAATTGACTAGTTCAATTAATAACTAAAAGGTTAATTAAGTTTCAAATCTTAAAACGTGTCAGAAGTAAGTTTAAAATAAGTTATTTGATTTAAAAAAGTCTAATTTTATAAAGAAAAAATTATCGAGTGAAGTAATTCTAATTGTGTATTGAAGATATGATTTCACTAGACAAGGTACTCAAGAATATCTATTATTTTTTTGATTCGATAATTTGAAGAACTTCATTAAAAAAAATTGTTTTTCCTAGACCTCTTCATAGGTATTTTACGAACCGGTAGCGTCTTAAACGTTTGACGTCAACACTTACTTCCTTTTAAAGGCAACCTGGTAACGAGTTCTTGTGTGGACTGGGCAGGCCTAGTAAGATGAGAATATAAATTAACATGGGTTAGATTGAGATGGGGTCACGCCAATTATTATAACCTAACCTAACCTCGATGTTACAAAGACATTTTTCAAAGAAATGTTAGAGTAGTACTAGTATAGATCTTGTTTGACAACAAAACAACCCATAGCGCGACTTGTGGCGCCATCTGTTGGCTGATACAGCGCCCTCTATAGTAGTATAATGAAATCGTGTATCACAGAGCCGTCGCCGCGTCGACACGGAAGCGGCGACGGCGGCTCTGGGCGCCTCGACGGCCAACGCGCAGCCGAGCGAGCGGCTCGAGCGCAGGCTCGCGGCGCCGCAGCTCAACGGATACGTGAGTCAAATACTATATTTATTTAAGACCCGACTACTGCTACATGAACAGAAGAACAACGCGTGACCAGCGTTCCATCATCATATCAACCCATAATCATCCCACTGCGGGGATACGGGTCTCCCTTCAATCGAATGGGGTTAGAGCGTACTCTGTCATACTGCTCCAATGCTAATTGGCAGATGGAGTCGCGGGCAAAGCTAATATCAAATGCATAGAGTCTAATAATAATATTTGTGCTTCCAGTCGACCACAGACAAACCGACCACCGCTGAGAAGGAAGCGGATGTCAGGACCACTCCGGCACCATCGCCAGATAGACACGCCAAGGTATGGGTTTTCATTTCATGTGTTTCCGTGCGTCCACACCGCTGTTATCTTTTGTGGAGCAACACAATGCAACATTCTTCAACTTTTGCTATTTTCTTTTTGCTATCATATGTTGCCTATTTGGAAACGTTGATCGACAAAAATTAACTGCGGTGTGGATGCACGGCTTCTTGCAATTTGATGTCAACAACAATGGCTGCACGCATTTTAATTTTAATTCCACAATTAGACAGAGACGGACTGTTTGAGCCATTGATCAACATACGACCGCGCTTGCAGTCATTACTCAGTATTTAGTCAAAAAACGCCTTCAAATAACTGAATACTTTGATTGGTAGTCTATTTTTTTAAATATAAGTACAGAGACTTGAAGTCAAAATGTTACAGCTTTAACGTTTTTTTTTTAAACATTGAAGGGTGTATAATATCATAAATTAGCCAAAAATGTTAATACGGCTTTATTTTACACTTATTTAATAGGTCAGAATAATTGTAACGTACTTTTTTTTATGCCACAAAGTCGGCAAACAAGCACCGGCCTGACGGTAAGACGCTTGCAATACCGGGGGTAACACAACATGGCCGAGACCAATGCTATTTGGCTACGATCTCCTGTAAGGTCGAAAACTACAATAAAAAAAAATGAATCGGGTATTACTTTTGTTTACATTTGTGATCTCAAAGTCTGTATAATACCTTTTCACTTCTCATGCTCAGGAAATGCTTATTTGCGCAGGATATAGGCTGCACAAAATCGAATTTTGTGCACAAGTTCAAAAACGTATCTACTCATAAATGTATCTATATTAAGGCAAAGGAAATGAGCCATACAGCCAAACACAATAAAAAGTTCAGAGATAGAATTTGTTATTTTATAATATTTACTTTAATTTATTTGCCTTATTTGTTTTTTAAGTCATAAAAGATATTAAAATGTAAATTAAAGTACGGTACGTTATTTAATTAATTTAAGAAAATTATTTGATTACAAAATTAATTAAATAGTAGGCTGTATAGGTCTGCAGCCCAAGCCTTAATATCAATGTCGTAAGATTTAAAAAAAAAGCGGCGGGAAACAGGTCTTGTTTTTTCGTGCGTTTATTAATTTATTTCCTCGCAATCGAAGTGAAAAGCAGAGTTTATAACTCGTCCACAAAACCATTTTTATCCTCGACATTACTATCAGCCCTCGCCTTCGGCTCGGACCGCTAAAAGTCTCGGATAGAAATGATTCGTTTTGTGCACTTGTTGTAAAATCTACTATTATTTAATTTTTTACACCTTTAAATGTAGGTATATATGGCTTTTTTTTCTCTTCATTTATAGTGTTATTAATCTTTAATTATTTGCATTATTATTTTTTTTCGTCATCAGAAACTACATAACTTAATTTTATATTTTCTGTCATTGTAATTTGTATCTTATTTATACCATTTTATAAGAGCAAGTGCTAAGTTTCTTGCCAGCTTCTTCTTAGCACAAATCTGCCGTCTGAACTGGTGGTGGAAAAAAAAATTGTGACGCTTCGAAAGAGCTTATATTAGGCCTATTCGAATAAAAATATTTTGAATTAGAATTTGAAATGTGATCAGCAGGAGACGAGCACGAGCGCCGTGACGGGCACGGCGCCGCGGCCGGAGCGGCAGAGCGTGCCGCCCTGCAAGCCGCGGCCGCCGGCGGGCGGCAAAGGTGCGTACGCGTGTGTAATCATGGTGTAGTGTTCAGTGAATAGTAATAAATGAGTTATCTCAATGTGCAAGGCGGGGGCCCGACGCTGGCGCGCCTGCGCGTGGTGACGGCGCCGCCCACGTGCGTGCAGGAGCTGGCGCCGCCCGCGGGCGAAGCGGGCGAAGCCAGCCCGAGGGTCATGGCCGACGTCGACAGCGTGCACTCGGACACACACTTCAAGAGAGGTACCCTATGCCCTTTTTATCTGCTTCGGTTTCAATCTCGGTTTAAAGAAATTTATTATCACTCAAGAACAATTTACAGTTCACTTATGAGTAACTTACATACTAATAAACATAATCAAAACAATTATCGGTAGTGAGATCTCGCGAATCTGGTTTAGGTAATTTAATTTAGTGATCCAAAAACAAAATGGGAGAGAGAGATATATCAAAAATACAAAATTTCAGAGAACACAACAGAGAGCAGTACATTTAGTAGTTTTTTTTTATATTTTTTATTTTTTTATTTTATTTTATTATTATTATTTTATTCATATAACGTGTATGTTTTTCAATCTGAGGTCGCCGTTGTTGATCCTGGCTATAGAGGGCAATGATTATAATTTTGACTCCAATTATTCTAAAATAATATTAATTGGTAATAGAGGTAGTGTGAACAAAAAGAAACTTATAAGTTATTTTGACACTCTGAGCACTTTTAATGTGAAAAGTATAACTTTGTTTACACTTCCCTATTTAAAAAATGTGCCACAAGCAGAAAATGATTTTAGATATAAATTAAATCTCACACTGGATACTGCGACATTCACAAATAGTTTTTTTATTTTATTTAATTGACATAAATAAATTATTCAAATGTAATTTGCTTTTAACGAAAGATAAATATTATTTATCAAATTATTTTAAACGCCAGATAGCTACATCGCTATCTTATATTTTTTCTTTTTTTTACTCACCTAGGAACTTGGGTACGGAACCTGCTTCTGTTGAACGATTGGATGTATTGGATTATGGTCCAAATACTTTAAATTAGATTTAGAGAAGAGAGGACATCTCACGCCATTCTATGACGAAGAATAAACCTACTAAGCTTTCTAGTTATTTAAATTTATTTCATCAAAATATACAAGGTTTGTCTGGTAAAGAGCTAGAAGTAGGTTTATTCTTAGATTCTCTGGATATACATGTCTTATGTTTAACTGACCATTGGATAAGACAACATGAATGTTTATTGTCTATAGATAATTTTAGTGTAATTAGTTTGTTCACAAGAAAGTCAGCTATTCATGGTGGATCACTCGTACTCATACATAATAAATTAAATAGAAAGAACGTAGAGACATAATAGCACTTTCGATTGAACGAACCATAAAATTAGCATGTGCGGAGTTGGAGCATTTTGTAATTGTGTGCGTGTATAGACCTCCAACATCAGATTATTTGATATTTGAAAACACTATGGAAGAGGTACTAAAGAAACTTTGTAATTCTAAAAAGCGGGTAGTTGTTTGCGGCGATTTTAATATCAATTTAATGGTCGATTCACAAAACACTTAGGTTTTTAAATCTCTTTAAATCATTTAATTTATTTCCTCTTTTTTCTGAACCAACTAGAATCACAGCCACCACAGCTACCTGCTTAGACAACATGTTTTGTGAAAATGTTGACTTTTTAAGTAAATCCGTAATAAATAGATTACAATCGGACCATACTGGGCAGTTGGCGAGCTTCGAGCACCATTATGTACAAAAAAAAATTATTACTTGTAGGCCCGTTACACAAAGTCGTGTTAATTTTTTTAAAAGTAATATTAATAAAAAAAATTACAATTTACCATTCCAAGAAAATTTTAATAAATAAATAAATATATAGGGACAATTCATACAGATTGAGCTAGCCCCAAAGTAAGTTCGAAACTTGTGTTATGGGATACTAACTCAACGATATTATATTTTATAACAAACACATATATAGATAAACATCCAAGACCCGAGGCCAATCAGAAAAAGTTCGTTTTTCATCATGACCCGACCGGGGATCGAACCCGGGACCTCCTGGGTGGCGGTCTGGCGTGGTAACCATTACGCCACGGAGGTCGTCTAATGTAGATTATTAATACGAAAATTTATTCGAATTAATACGAAACAAATTTGAATCCGTTTTTACCGAAAAAACCGTAACAATAAATCAGTACAAATGTAATTTAATTTAATTTAATGATTTAAAATCTAACGTTAACGATACGAAACTACTAGAATATATTAAGAACTACTCGAAATTATTTTAAAAAGTGTGCAACAAAGCGAAATCAATTTTCCTGCGAAATAAAATTTCTAATTCTAAAAGTAAAATTAAAGCAACGTGGAATATTATTAATAAAGAGACTTGCAAACTTAAATCCCAAGAAAAAGAATTCTGTTTAAAAACTAATAATATTTTTGTTAAAAAGGATAAGGATGTGGCCGACGTCTTTTGAGTCTTTTTTTTTTTCAAGTATTGCAGTCACAACAACAAAACATTTAAAATCTAGTACTGGATCTTGCCAAATCATTAATCGAGTCAAGTGTTGAGGTAAGCAAAAGTTCTTTTAACTTTAAAAACGTAACTACGTTTGACATTTGTAAAACGTTTAAACAACTGAATATCAAAAAAACTGAGGATTTGTGGGGTATTTCCACAGACCTTATCAAAAAAATAATTGATACGGTTTCTCCTAATCTAGCTTTTATATTTAATAAATGTATTGATGAGGGCCAGTTTCCTGATCTTATGAAATGTAGTAAAATCATAGCACTATTTAAAGCAGGTGACAAGAGTGATCCATCAAATTTCCGGCCAATTTCTATTCTGCCTGCCCTTAGCAAATTTTTTGAAAAAATAATATTTAACCAGTTGCTAGCATACTTTAATACGAACAATTTATTGCACAAAAAACAATTCGGTTTCACTAAAAATAAAAACACTACAGACGCAGGGGTTGAACTTATCAAACATAAGGCAGCTTACTGATATTGGAACGGCGAGATTAGTGTATTTCAGCTATTTTCACAGCTTGATGTCGTATGGTCTTTTGTTGTGGGGCTCCGCTGCCGATATTCAGACGATCTTTGTATTACAAAAAAGGGCTATTCGTGCCATATACAACCTTAGACCACGCGACTCGCTTCAAGAATTATTTAAGGAAATTAACATACTAACCGTGGCGTCTCAATACATTTTTGATTGTATTTTTTATGTACGCAAAAACTATGATGTTTTTCTAAAAAATGCAGACTACCATAGCTTCAACACCAGAAATAGACGTAAGCTTGCCGTTCCGAGCCTCCGACTTCACAAGACTGGTAATAGTTTTATAGGTATAAGCATAAAAATGTTCAACAAGCTGCCACAAAGTTTTATTGATTTGCCTCTGCATAAATTTAAGTCGACTATCAAAAGTTGCTTGATGAAAAAAGGTTATTATAAAGTAGAAGATTATTTTAAAGATAAAAATTTGTGGTCATAGTAATTTGCTCCTCTGTACCAAACAATACTTATGTTGCTATGTATAAAAAACTTCAAACTACCTACTTTTAAATAATTATGTAAAAAAGGCTTTCAAAAAAGGCTGTTTGTTGAGTTTCTTGCGGCACTTCTTCTCAACAGGCCATTCACGTCGAAGTGCTGGTAGGATAAAAAAAAATTTTTTTGACGTGCGAAAGTATTTCCTGTAAATCTACTTGCAAAATAAATGATTTTATTTTATTTTATTTAATGGTGGGAATGTGTGGTGGGCTCGATAACTGTGCCCATGCACCTCGTCCAACTTCGCCTAACTTCGTTCCAGGTGCCCGTCGCGCCGCCCGCGCCCGAGCAGACCAGAGCTACACGCAGTTCGCCGTCATGGACGACGAGAACGTGTCTGCGCTGCAACAGGTGAGATTATACTATTTTTGACTAGTTTTTCTTGGATTTTATTAACTTGTAGTCTTTTTCAACGATAGACATCTGGAGAGAAACATGACCAATGAAGTAAGAATTAGGTTATAAATACTCTAATCCAATCAGGGGGGGGGGGGGGGGGGGGGGGACAATTACATGAGAAAATTTAATTAATACTTCGTTTGGGGGTCAGCTTTCTGTGCAACTGACTGTACTATTTCTTGTAGTCTTCTTCAGTGTGCTAGTAGAAAGTTGTAGTAAAAACCGGCAATGACAAGGATCCGGCTCGAAGGACCAAAACACTGTATAATAGACAGTTTTAAAGATGTGCTTGATAATGATAAAGTCTTGATAACTGATTAATATTATTTATTGTTCACTTCAAACTTAATGGTGGTGTAATGATGGTGAATACGCGCGGCGCGGTAGAAAGCCAGTTGCGAACTAATTTCATCTATACTAATATAAAGAGGAAAGATTTGAATTTTGTTCGTTTGTTTGTTTGAATTGAATAGGCTCCGAAACTACTGGACCGATTTCAAAAATTCTTTCACCAGTACAAAGCTACATTATCAGGGAGTGACATAGGCTGTAGCTTTTCCCGAAATTCAATGTGGTTCCCACGGGAACGGGTCCGGAACTTCACGCGGACTAAGTCGCGGGCAAAAAAGCTAGTTTTATAATAAAATGATCATTGCTGACTAGCAGCCGACGCGTAAAATGCTAATATGTACGGATTCCCGTACAAGTAAAGTTAAATAGAATAATGTTTTTTTTTAATACAATTTTTTTTTCTATTTATAAACAGGTGACGAAAGGCGGTGCTCTAACACTAGTGTCGCTATGGAAATCCCAATTCGATGATTCAGAAGAGACGACGGACAACGAGTGGAAACAGGAACAGTTGCAGGTGAGACGACACTCGTGTTGATCTACTTCTCAAGTTAATTAGCCGTATGATATTATTATACGTTATTATCTATAGGTACTAATATTATAAAGAGGAAAGATTTGATTGAATAGGCTCCGAAACTACTGGACCGATTTAAATAGTAGATTTTACAACAAGTGCACAAAACGAATCATTTCTATCCGAGATAGTAATGTCGAGGATAAAAATGGTTTTGTGGACGAGTTATAAACTCTGCTTTTCACTTCGATTGCGAGGAAATAAATTAATAAACGCACGAAACAACAAGACTTGTTTCCCGCTGCTTTTTTTAAAAATCTTACGACATTGATATTAGGCTTTGGCTGCAGACCTATACAGCCTACTATTAAATTAATTTTGTAATAAAATAATTTTCTTAAATTAATTAAATAACGTACCGTACTTTAATTTAAATTTTAATATCTTTTATGACTTAAAAAACACATAAGGAAAATAAATTAAAGTAAATATTTTAAAATAACTAATTCTATCTCCGAACTTTTTATTGTGTTTGGCTGTAAGGCTCATTTCCTTTGCCTTAATATAGATACATTTATGAGTAGATACGTTTTTGCCCTTGTGCACAAAATTCGATTTTGTGCAGCCTATATCCTGCGCAAATAGTAGATTTTACAACAAGTGCACAAAACGAATCATTTCTATCCGAGACTTTTAGCAGCCCTCGCCTTCGGCTCGGGCTGATAGTAATGTCGAGGATAGAAATGGTTTTATGGACGAGTTATAAACTCTGCTTTTCACTTCGATTGCGAGGAAATAAATAAATAAACGCAAGAAAAACAAGACCCTGTTTCCCATTTCCCGCCGCTTTTTTTTTTTTTTAAATCTTAAGACTTTGAAATTAAGCTTGGGCTGCAGACCTATACAGCCTACTATTAAATTAGTTTTGTAATAAAATAATTTTCTTAAATTAATTAAATAACCTACCGTACTTTAATTTAAATTTTAATATCTTTTATGACTTAAAAACACATAAGGCAAATAAATTAAAGTAAATATTATAAAATAACAAATTCTATCTCTGAACTTTTTGTTGTTTGGCTGTATGGCTTATTTCCTTTGTCTTAATATAGATACATTTATGAGTTTACTTTTCTGCCCTTGTGCACAAAATTCGATTTTGTGCAGCCTATATCCTGCGCAAATAAGCACTTTCTGAGCATGAGAAGTGAAATAAGCATTTTCTGAGCATGAGAAGTGAAAAAATTCTTTAAAAAATTAGAAAGCTACATTATCAGGGAGTAACATAGGCTATAGTTTTTCCCGAAATTCAATGTGGTTCCCACGGGAACGGGTCCCGAACATCACGCGGACGAAGTCGCAGGCAAAAAAGCTAGTGTCGAATAAACTACATAATTTGCCGAATGTGTGAACTGTTTGTGTCTAAAATAAAGTGTTGAACGTGAAACGTGTGGCGACACCTATCGCCATACAGAAGAACTACAGAATAAAGAGAAAGTTCACAATGCGAACACATGACGGCGCCACTTAGAATCCTGAATCACGCTATCGAAGTTTCTACGATATGGAGATATATATACAACCTCCGACACATACATTGTCGGAGCCGCGGTTCCCCAGGCATGACGCCCAGCCGGAAAGGAAGATCTTCCCTTTGTGGCGGTCGAGCACATCGCCATCGCTCGCGTCTAGTCATTTCATTACTTCAGAGCATTGTGTTGGAAAAAAGATATAAAACAGTATCACGTAAATGTCAAAAATGAGATACAGAATTGATGTAGCATAATACCATTTAAAAACCATGTCAACTTGGGACTACATCATATTGACATCAAAACGACATCATCTTTTGTTTTTTGGAGTGGTAGAGCAATTATTACGAAATTGGCTAGCTCGAAAAGTACCACCCTCTCACATAATATCGACGTGAAGCAGCAATGCGTTTCGTTCGGTGAGTGAGAGTTCCGGAAGCCAAACTCCTTCCCTATCCCCGCTTTCCCCCTCCTTCTTACCCTTCCGTTCCACCTTCCTTGGTGGAGAACGCATTGGTAGCGCCCCTGGTGTTTGTTACTGATGTCCATAGGCGGCGGTGACCGCTTTCCATCAGGTGGCCCGCTTGCTTGTTTGTCTGCTGTATGACATAAAAATAAATAAAAAATAAAACTTTTGTTAGCGTAACTGCGCCATTGTTGTTGTGTAATAAATATTTGGACAGTTAAGTATGAGGTTTATATGAACACCAATAAATGGTGACCCGCTAAAGGTCGCTGTATGCGTAACGTGTTTTTACACGGACGGGACGAGACGGGACGGGAAGCTAAATATAGTTCCATACGAAATGTATGGAACTATATTTAGTATGTTTGACGACCTCCGTGGCGTAATGGTTACCACGCCAGACCGCCACCTAGGAGGTCCCGGGTTCGATCCCCGGTCGGGTCATGGTGAAAAACGAACTTTTTCTGATGGGCCTCGGGTCTTGGATGTTTATCTATATATGTATTTGTTATAAAATATAATATCGTTGAGTTAGTATCCCATAACACAAGTTTCGAACTTACTTTGGGGCTAGCTCAATCTGTATGAATTGTCCTTATATATTTATATATTTTATTTATTTCTCTCTCATATAATAAAATGAAAATAACTATATGTTTGTTTGTTAATATGTTGAAGTCGCCCGAACACCGTTGCCCGCGCGCCCAAAGCGGCGTGTCCAGTTGTTCTGCAGCTCCGAGAACGCAACTGCACAACGCAGCGCAAGTGACGCAACTGCCGCAGCACACGCAACAGACTACGCAACACACCACGCAGGTAATGTGCCTTCTACACTCATTCTAATAATATTATAAAGGCGACAGTTATGTGTACGTTTGTTACTTGTTCACGCTCAAATGGCTGGGCCAATATTTATGATATTCGGTATGTAAGTAGCTGATACCTTGGATTAACACATAGGGTACTTTTTATGCAGAAATGTACGCGATTCCCGTAGGATTTGATCAAAAGTCTGATATAGATGGCGCTGCTGTGCATAAATAAATACACGCGAACGAAGTTGCGCGGGTTTCACTAATAATATTATAAAGAGGAAAGATTTGTATGTTTGTTCGTAACGAATAAACTCAGACTACTGGATCGATTTGAAAAAATTCAACCGTTTGGAAGGTACGCTAATCCCTGTGTAACATAAGCTATATTATATTTTCAAAAAAATTAGGGATCTCTACTAAAACTCTAGCGAAGCTAGTACTGCATATTTTTGGCGTAAAGTTATTTCATCATCCATCATCATCTCGGCCACAATTTGTCCACTGCTGGCCATAGGCCTTCCCCAAACGCCTGCTGGCAGCGGCCCGCATCCAGCGGCTACCTGCGACTTTCTTTAGGTCGTCTGACCACCTATAGTTATTTTTTTTATATTACAAAGTTGGCAAACAAGCATATGGCCCGCCTGATGGTAAGCATCACCGTAGCCTATAGACGCTTGCAATACCGGGGGTATAACCCCCCCAAGTGGAGCTCTGGAGACCTTACTCACCTTGGAACACTACATGGCCGAGACCAATGTTATTTGGCTACGATCTTCTGTAAGGTGGAGGTCCTTCCCCAGACGGGCTTCGACAGATTCGGGGCAGATTATCCGCTGTGCCCTACCTCTCTTAAAGATTAATAGAATTATTTGTTTAGCAGTCGTCGCCGCCCGCTGAGAAGTCCCCTCCGCGACAGAAGCGTGAGCATAAGCCCGCCGCGCACCCATCCTGTCTCTACATACCAGGCATCGATGCTTACCCTGCGTTGCAGCCTGTACTGCCCAGGTGTTGGACGCTGCCTACTATTGGTGAGTGAAGATTATTTATGTTATTGTTACTAACGTAGGGGCGGGATTTGGATTGAACACCGTTGAGTTGACTTGTTAGAAAAATTTGTTCAGCGATGAACTGGTCAGAGATACAATCAATGTAGCCAAATCACACGTAGAATCGAAGTCCATTGGTATCGCAAAGGTCGCAGGTTAACTCACTCTTGATTAGTCTTCGAAACGTCTCGAAAATTCCCATTTTTATGGCTGTTTTGACAGACAACTTTGGCGTAAACAACTTCCAGTGTTAAGCAATTTTGCAACTTATAGTACAAGCATTAAAGTTTAATGTCGCTTGTACTTCTCGCTTGTTTGTCACACTTATTTTGATCATTAATTTTTCGTTTTTAGTTTAGGACTAGACGGCGTTGTGGACCTTCACAAATATGTTTTTTTGATTTATCTGTCAGGTTCGCACGTCCGTTCCCTGCGGCCGCCGCTGCTGCAGCAAGCGTCCTTCGACAGCGCCCTCGGCACGCTGCGCTACCAGGTGGACGTGATGCGGGGAGTGGCAGCCAGGCACCAGGCCAAGCAGGAGGCGCCCGCCAGGGCTAGTAGCTTGCCGGTGAGTGTCGGAGCATTTAGAAACATTTATCTATTACTAGCTGTTACCCGCGGCTCCGCCCGCGCTCTTTATCCCGTGCAAAAAAGTAGCCCATGTCACTTTCCAGACCTTAAATAACCCCGTTAAAAATATGAAAAAGTTATGTTATACTTTTTTTCTCGTGGGAATGAGATGTTTTTCCGGGATAAAAGGTAGCCTATGTCACTCTCCAGACCTTAGACTATCCCCAATAAAAAATAATTTCAATCCGTTCATTACTTTCGTCGTACACACTTTCACATTTATAATATTAGCATGCATATGTTGTCCCAGAGCATGGCGACGACGCCGCCGCGCTCCCCGCCGGCGCCGCCGCCGGGTCCGGGCCGGCCGCCCGCCGTGCCGGCCGGCGCCGCCCCTTGCCCGCCGGACGAGGGCGCCACCGTATCTAGCAGATTGGAGATACGGGTGCGACCGCCGGATAGCGCTTCGCCCGGACATTCTGGTAATACACTACTCACAACTACCTTTATTTAATATTTGACATATGCACACCTATGAAGTTCTATAATTATTAACAGGCAACCGCAGACAAAAAAACTCAACACTTCATAGACTTTTTGAAGTGAAGGGACATGTTTTTTAACCACGATCGACTATATATATATCATAGTTATCCCCCTAAAAGCACATATTATTCTAACAACATAATAATTGCAATCCATCCCCCTCCAGTGAAGATCCACTCGGTTGTGAGCGGCGCCGAACCCCGGAACGTCGAAGACGCGTCCGTCTACTACGACGCCACCGAACATCATAGGGATAAGAGGTACTTCTTGTTAAGGTTTAGGCGTATACATGGATGGAACCGGAAAAGACTAAATATTTGTGGGCAAAACCAGAGTAGAGAAGTGAAAACAAAGATTTTTATGCTACGGTTGTTTCCAGGGTCAAAATTATTACATTTTGTTTAGTCCGTATTTTAGATTATAAAAAAATATTGGACACGTATTTTTTTCTTTTTTCGATTAAACAAAAAATAACAAAGATACAAGGCGTAAAAATTTAGGAGTGGGGGGCCTATGATGTCACCCCGTGCGAAAAAATGCCACACGGTGTGACGTCACACGTAACTTTAATGGGCATCTTTGTCATTTTTGGTCTAATTTACAAATGAAAAAATGGGTTGCCCTTATTTTTCAATTACATTTTTACGGCAACTAGCCTATTGTAGGCATAGTTCATTTTGCATTTTATTATACACAAGTGATTTTTAGTCACCAGCCACCAGCAATATTGAAGGAGGTCAAAGAGCCCATAAATATGACCAACTTTTACTATTCTTACATTTTGATCGAGTAGGTATGAACATTTTGAATGAAACAGCTGTTTTTTTTTTCGCGATTTCACATGTCATGCCCCCATAGTAAAAGTTGATCATTATTATGGACACTCTGATCTCCTTCAATATTGCTGGTGACTAAAAAAATCACCTTGTTATTCAGTTAGCAATCGATTATTACCTGTATCCAGTTAACCCACTAATATTATAACAGCGAAAGTTTGTACGTTTGTTACTTGTTCACGCTCAAATGGCTGGGCCAATATTTAAGATATTTGGTATGTAGGTAGCTGATACCTTGGATCAACTTCTTATTCCGAAATGTACGCGATTCCCGCAGGATTTGATCAAAAGTCTGATAGTGAACGGCGCTTTATAAATTCGACGGCGCTGCTGTGCATACACCCAAAAGTTGCGCGGGTTACGCTAGTCACTTATTAAGTTATTCTTTTATTAATTTTGGTTTATTAGTGGGTATATTTGATCAAGATTATTCTTGAAGATATTGGTGTTAATTCTGTTGTACATTTAACTAGACTAAACTAATGTTGACAGGACTAAAAGTGTTGCTATCCTTGTCACTAATTGTAAACCAAAGAAGGACAACAACACCTTTGGTCCCGTCAAAATTAGTTTAGTCTAGTTAAATGCACAACAGAATTAGCACCATTGCCTGCCAAGTTCCTCCTGAACGATCATTTTTGTTATGTTTGTGTTTAGGTCTTCGACGCGCAGCGCCGGAGACAAGAGTCAGAGTCCAGCCGTCGAGAGGACGAGACTGGAAACCATTGCTGATAGGTAATCATTAATGCTTTCATCATTTCTCTTACTTTTATTTCTTATACGAGCGGCCATTTTGCTAATTACTAAAATAACATTCAAATAACCATGAAATACAAGGTATTTGAGTAATTCATTGAGTTAAAATTCTTACGTAGTAGCCCTCCAGTTTTAGTCTTTATTAAAATTGACCTCGAGTCTGCTTTCAGTATTTTTCGATATTTCTAATAGTTTCGAAATTGGCCACTTGCACACTTGAAAAATTTAATGTGTTGCCAGCATTGCAAATATTCATAAACTTTAGGCATTATTTTCAAAATTATATTTTATATTTTTTGAATTGTTTTTTCAAGTAATATTCTGCTTTCTATGAAAAAAGTATTATGTGGTAAACCGAACTCTTTGTAAATAGTTATGTTTCCTTTTTCTTTATGGTTTTCCTACGTCTATTTATACTGTCACTTCACTTTTCACCCTCACATTTTTATCTCGCCTCTGCGCTCTGTACGATTTACCCATAAACATAAGTTTTCTTCATTCCTTCCTCCTTTTCTACCCTCTCCATCTATACTAATATTATAAAGAAGTAAAGTTTGTATTTTTGTTAAATTGTAAGGGGTAATCTCAGGATCTACTAAACCGATTTTAAAAATTCTTTCACCAATAGAAAGCCACATTATTGCTGAGTGTCATAGGTTATATAAAAAATAGAAAAATAAAAAGGCTTTTACGTGGTAGTCGGTTTTGCAAAGTGAATCGGAGAAAAAACGGTCGAATGAAAGCGTTTCTTACGAACGCCTGTACTAAAAAAGGATTATTAACATTATGCCCAACGAAGTGGGCACGGGTCAGCTAGTCCTTGATATATTAGATTAAACATTTGTCAAAACATTTTTGTATTCGCAACTATCTGTATATGTTTTTCCATTGTAGAGGCAGTCCTGTGGTTAAGCGCGAAACCAACAGTGCGGCCGGGGATGGGTCGCAGAGCTTGAGGGATGTAAGTATTCAGTTCTACTCAGTAGGTTCAGTAGATTAAAATAATAAATAGGGACAAGTCTCACAGATTGAGCTAGCCCCAAAGTAAGTTCGAGACTTGTGTTATGGGAAACTAACTCAAAGATGCTCACAAGATAAATTGCATTACCCTACCAGGGTCTATGTTACGACATAATATACCTATAGATTGTAAGTACATGTCTGTAAAATGATGTAACATTGTGCAATCATACTAATATTATAAATGAGGAAGTGAGTTTGTTTTTTATTCCTTCACGGCTTGACTAATCGGCCGATCATTATGAAAATATGTATAGATATTGTCAGGGGTACAGAGCCCAACATATTCTTTTTATCCCGTGAAAATATGTCATTCCAATGGGAAAATATTTTTTCTATGGGATGCTATCGGCTAACAGATGGCGCCACAAGTCGCGCGAGATCTATGTCTAATAAATAATTAGGCATACTTAATTTGTCCCCCCCAGCGCTCGGCAGGCAGCGCGTCCCGCATCCCGGTGGCCCTCTCGGCAGGAGGGGTCGGGGGGGCAGGAGGGGTCGGGGGGGCAGGAGGGGTCGGGGGGGGTGGGGGGGCCAGCGGGGAGGGCAGGCTGGCCAAGTGCGCCTCCTGGAGCGGCGACGGGCCACTGTCGCCGCCTGTCGACCTGGCCGTCGCTGATCTCACGCCAGGTACGGATACGGATGATGTTATTTTTCATTTTTGTTATGTCGGCAATGTTGTTCCAATTATCAGCAGTTATGTTTTAAAGGGTTACAATATGTTTTAACTACGAATAATTATTATTTATAAAAATACATTCATACATTTTGATCGAATAGGTATGAACATTTTATATGAAACAGTAGATTTTTTTCGCGATTTGACATGTGCCCCCATAGTAAAAGTTGGTCATATTGATGGGCTCTTTGACCTACTTCAATATTGCTGGTGACTAAAAAATCACCTTTTATTCACTTGAAAATATTAAAATTGTATGATTAACATAAATTTTTGATCATTAATGCGGATAAGATGGAGCAATTTTTTTCGACTTATTTTATTAGGTTCAATAGAAGACCAGTTTTAGTGACACATCCAAATATTTGTATTTAAAAAACATACTATTTATTTTTATATATTTTCACTCCATACATATTTTAATTAATATTTTTTTGTAAATATAAAATGGAAGATAGATGTAGGTAAATTGGCTAAAAATATATTGTCAACGAGTTTAAATCACACTTTCAACAACACAAACAAAATTTTAAAATATATACATGGACCTAGGAAAAACGGCGGACACCATCACTGAAACTCAAAAGTGAAGCACCCATAGTAAGCCACCTCGCGTATACGTACGAACCGGCCAACTTACTATGGTGTGAATGTGTGCGTGCCGGCCAGCCATTTCACACTCACACATATGTAGTTACGCGGCCGCCATTAAGGTGCATCAATTCTTTCTAAGCAAGATTCCGTCCGCGTTTTTTTGTAGGTCCATGAATATATATATAATATTCATCATGTACACACACTCGCATACACAAAACACACTGCATTGTCGCCTATATATGCACTCACATAATGCTAGCTCTACAGTCTACACTATCGCGAAGTTCAGCGAAAACGAAAGTGTGATAGTTACGTTGGCTTTGGCTGGCCCTCCGTCGTACTTCGGCTCCATTTTTCGTTTGTCCCCTGTCGATTTCTATTTACTTCACTTCGTTCAACTTCCCGACACTGTAGAACTAGCATAATAGTCTTACTAACGCCCGCACAAAGTCAACGCAACGCTGACGCTACGTTAACGCAACGTTTTTGTTGAAATATATTTATTATTTTGAAGAGTGACATATCAAAGGTATTACTTTTTTAGAAGTACATAACATTTTAAATAGAATTACAGCCAGTATTCTAATATTTCTAACATGCCCCCTTAATGTATGTCGTAAAAAAGAACAAAAACATAAATAAAAAATATAGTACCAAATAAAACTTAATCTATAAAACCTAACCTACTCAAACAGTGTTTGAACTTTACTTTCTGCAGAGGCTTAGTCAAACAATCCGCAGGCAGATCTGTAGTAGGTATAAATTCAAGTTTTACAGTACTATCTGACACTTTTTCCCTAACGAAATGGTATTTGGTATCTATATGTTTTGTCCGACCATGATGGATAGGGTTCAAGGCAATTTTTTGTGCACTCTGACTATCCCCAGACAATACTACAACATTGGACAAACCACTTACTTCGTAAAGGAATCTCCGTAGGAATACAGCTTCCTTCGTTGCAGAGCAAAGAGCCATATATTCCGCTTCGGTTGAAGATAGGGCAACTGTGGGCTGCTTTTTAGCTTCCCAAGAAATCGGGCCGCTACCTAATAAAAATACAAATCCAGTATAGGAACGACGATCTTTAATATCATTAGTCCAATCTGCATCTACAAAACCTTCAATATACTGACCAGTCTTCTTATAGGTGATTGTATAATCTAAAGTACCTTTTAAGTAGCTTAGAACGCGTTTTGCTGCTGTCCAGTGAACTTTCCTTGGATTTGAATTGAACTGACTGAGGTAAGAAACGGAAAAGGCTATATCTGGCCGTGAATTCATAGCTATGTATATTAAAGAGCCAATCAATGCTTGGTAATCAGTTTGATCACACAACTCATCCGTTTCCAACAATTTCTTTACTAATGGGGTATCAGCAGCTTTGCAGTTTTCCATCCCGTATTTCTTTAAAAGGTTGGTAATAAACGTACGCTGACAAAGCGTTATGCAATCACTTTTACGTGTTACATTCATTCCTAAAACATAATTTATTTCTCCTAAATCTTTAAGTGAGAAATATTTTTGTAAATCAGACTTGACAGTCTGCAGATGACAATTTTCTTTATAAAATAAAATTATATCATCAACATATACTGCCAATATGACAGTTTCACTACCAAACTTTTTTACATAAACACATGCTTCTGAAGGAGTTCGGTCAAAAGCTAATGAAGCTAGAGTGCTGTTTAATTTTATATTCCAAGCTCTTGGTGCTTGCTTGAGACCATACAGCGACTTCTTCAGTAAGCAGACTTTATTTTCTTGACCTTTGCATTTAAAACCTTGTGGCTGCTCCATATACACTTCTTCTTCTAAAATACCATTGAGAAAGGCAGTATCTACATCAAGGTGATGCATTTTTAGGTCATTTTCAGCCGCTAAGGCAAACAAAGTTCGTAACGAAGAGTTCCGAATTACTGGAGCAAAGGTGTCATTATAGTCAATACCAGCTACTTGTGTGAAACCTTTTGCAACCAGTCGGGCCTTGAATCTTGAAGGATTCCCATCGGCATCTTTTTTCAACTTATATATCCATTTACAAGGGACAACACGTTTATTGGGTCGATCAACTAAAACCCAAGTTTCCTTCGATTTAAGAGACTGATATTCATCTTTCATGGCTGAAATCCAGCTCTCTCTCTCATCCGATCTTACAGCTTCAGCATATGTTCGAGGGTCATCAGATGTATCTTCTCCTTCTCCAGATCTAGCTACCCAAGACTCAAAATTAAAATAATCTGGTCTTCTACGTTCGCGTGGAGGATATCTCCGAGCGTCACATAACCCATCTGCTTCATTCTCCAACTCATTAGATGCTTCTTCAAACACATCGTCTTCATCTGTGGAAGAAACCAATGGTACTTCAGGTACCGGATTGGGAGCAGAAGAAACCGATGGTACTTCAGGTACCAGGTTGAGAGCATCTGAATCTTGAAGCTCAGTATTTGAACAGCTTGGCTGCGGATCTTCAGACAACGACATCGGAGCATGATCATTGTCATTACAAATCGTTTTAATATCAGTAAAACAATTTTCAAAAAATACGATATCTCTTGCTTTCGTCAATCTTCTTGGATATTGAACTACACGGAAGAGATAACTGTGGGGATCTTCTGTATACCCTACAAATATATGTTGCGTAGCTTTGACATCAAGCTTTGTACGCTTTTGAGGTGGCACATGTATGAGTGCTCTGCACCCAAACACTTTTAAGTGACCGAGATCTGGTTTCTGATCAAACCAAACTTCATAAGGTGTCACTCCGTTCAAGGCACGATGAGGTGACCTATTTTTCAGATAGACTGAACATGTGACAGCATCTTGCCAATATATCTTGGGTAAGAGGGAACCTGCAAGTAAAGCACGAGCTTTTTCCATAATAGAGCGCCCTGTACGTTCAGCAACTCCATTTTGTTGTTGGCAATATGGTACGATGGTCTGATGAACAATGCCATTAGACTCCAGATACTGAAGCAACTCTTGGTTTACAAACTCTGTACCATTATCTGTACGTAAAATCTTTACTTGCTTTCCAGTTTGTCTCTGTACCAAATTGATAAACTCACAAATCTTATTTTTGACTTCTGCTTTTGATTTTACAAAATATGTAAAAACAAATCTCGAAAAATCATCAATAAGATATAAAACATAAATATTACAATCAAAAGAAGTTACAGACATTGGACCTGCTAGGTCACAGTGAATCAACTGTAGAATATCAGTTGCTTTCTTGTATAATAGTGGTTTAAAAGGTTTTCTGCTTTGCTTACCTTCTATACAAGCCACACAGGGTTCCAAGTCGACGTCTCCAAATTCAATACCTATAGAAAGACCGTTAGCAAGCTTACCCATGCCTATACGATTTAAGTGACCTAATCGTTTATGCCATAGTCTGTACTGAGAAACGTCAGAGTGCACATCAAACGCTGACAGATCGCGAGGAATATTCGTACAGTTTAGAGAGTACAGCCCATCACGATCAGAAGCATATAGAACCGGAACACCTGTACAAGAAAAATCACTACTATTATAAAATTTACAACCTTCTTTATCAAAAACAACTATTAAACCTTTTTGAACAGCCTTTCGGACAGATAGTAAATTAGACTTTAAATTCGGTACAAATACAACATCAGAAATTACTTTAGTAGTTTGTAAATCAGTAAAAATAGAAACATCACCAATACACTGACTTTGAAGCACGTCACCATTTGCAATAGTTACTTTGCCATGTGTAAACGGCTTTACATTGTCCATCCAATCAATACGAGAACTCATATGTGTTGTGGCTCCTGAGTCAACAATCCAGTGTTTGTCTGAAAAATGTGTATCTCTAATATCCACATTCAGCGCTCCAAGATGTGTTGAGTTATTGTTGCTTACCTTCTTTGGTGTTTTGTCCATTTTATAGGGACAGTCTGGTCGTTTGTGGCCAGGTTCATTGCAACTGTAGCACACGACAGGCTTCGAGTTTTTCTTGTTAAGATTAGGTGCTGTTTTCTTTTTCTGACTGTACCGAGTCTTTAAAGCTGCATCAGATTCAGTAACATTTTTAGTAAACTCATTCAGCAGTTTTGTCTTTATCATGTCAGTAGTTATGGCTATGTTCGAATTCTCTAAGGCCATGATCAGTGGCTCGTATTTTGATGTTAGGCCACCCAACATTATTGCTGCTATTGAAGAATCATCGATTATCTTTCCAATGTCCGCCAAATCTTGTGCAGTGGACATTATAGCATTGACATATGATTCAATACATGGAAAATCAGATAACGAATATCTATATAATCTTCTTTCTAGCGACAGTTTTCTCCCCATACCTCGATCCTCATAGACGCTTGCAAGAGCATCCCATGCCTCTTTGGCTGTAGTAGCACATCGAACGTGAGTTATTGCAGCTCCGTCTAGAGTAAGACATATTTTTGACAATGCCTTTAAATCTTTACTCTTACGTACCTCCAGGGGAATCGCACTTTCATCTGGGTAACCATTCACAGTGTTCCAGAGATCCTCATGAATGAGTAACATCCTCATTTTAAATTTCCATAATGCGTATCCGTCTCTGTCCTTCAACATCAAACTTATCTTTATGCCACTGGAACTTGAACTTGATAACATATTAATAGTAAAATAAACAATAGTAAAATAAACACTCTCCTTTTATATCGGAAAAAATTATTGACAAACTGAGGTGTCAAAAATTTTTTATTAACAATATTTTACATTTTACGTTTATGAGTTATGTATTATGGATTCACAGGGACTTTTCTTCTTCCCACCACAATTCTGCACAATTAAAACATCAAAACATATAGTTTTATCTTAGTTTTATAGAGCCTCGTGCTGATAACGTGTTGAAATATATTTATTATTTTGAAGAGTGACATATCAAAGGTATTACTTTTTTAGAAGTACATAACATTTTAAATAGAATTACAGCCAGTATTCTAATATTTCTAACAGTTTTGACGGATTTTTTCGAGTTAATTTAAAGCCTATGCACAGATAAAATAAACTAAATAGATAGTCAATGTGGGTGATCCTCTGGTCATAACATTGACGAATCTGTACATATGTGAGCAAAATTAAACGTTTAATTTGAAAACTGTCACTTTGACTTCGCGTCTCGGTACTTATATTTAAAAAATTAAAAATACACTGCCAATCAAAAGATTCGGTTCCATATAGGCGTGATTCTTTGACGTTTAACTTGCCGACATGGTTCGCATACAATTTGCAGCGAACCGCATTTCTACTGGGGAGTAATTTTCATTAAATAAATAAATATATAGGGACAATTCATACAGATTGAGCTAGCCCCAAAGTAAGTTCGAAACTTGTGTTATGGGATACTAACTCAACGATATTATATTTTATAACATATACATATATAGATAAACATCCAAGACCCGAGGCCAATCAGAAAAAGTTCGTTTTTCATCATGACCCGACCGGGGATCGAACCCGGGACCTCCTGGGTGGCGGTCTGGCGTGGTAACCATTACGCCACGGAGGTCGTTCATTGTTCTGTGGGTAAAAGAATAAAATTATCCCCTACGACCTCACAAACTTTACCCCCATACAATATTAGTATATGTATGTATATATTTTGTCGTAGCGCCGTCCGGTAGGGCGTGGCTACTGTCGGCCCTCCGCGTCCCACCAAAGCCGAATGTGGGAAGGAGAGTTATATTCAAAAAGAAATACAGGAAAAGGTATTCTTGTACAGTCGTCTCCGTATGTCTTAAGGGTGCTTACATAGGTCCACAACAGGCGGTGAAACGCAACTGCAACGAAACCCAATCGCGAGTTTCCTGCATGCCGATATCAATGAAACGCATTGCAAACTAGTTTTAGGGTTGCGTCGTGTGTGTTCCGTCAAAGGAGTCTATGACAGAAGCTCAAATGCAACTCGAAAGTAACTAGAAGTTGCAGTTTCGTCACATTTGGGTTACTGTCTGTTTTGGGCCATAGAGCAATAGGTTTCTGACGACGAATCCGTGCGGGTCGGCGCAGGGTTGACTTGCATAAAGTTTGTCGGCGCCGATGACCTGTTTCTTTCTAACCGTGCATCCACATCGCAGTTACTCTTTGTAGATCAACGTTTCCAAATGTTAGTGAGCAACATTTGATAACAAAAAACAAAAATATCGTTGGCAAAAGTTGAAGAATGTTACCTACTGTTACCGTGTTGCATTGTGTTACTCCACAAATAATAACTGCGGTGTAGAAAATGATACCGATGCCGACCCGCGACGGCTTGGCGCCGAAAACCTGCCACTGTATGTAAGCACCCTAAGCTTTCATTTAAATCTCTCTAAAAACCTGTCTAAACTGTCATGTTTTTAATATTTGTCAGTTTTCATATTAAATTTCTTAACTTTATGAATACGACTGTACCACAATACTAACTTCATGAGAAAAAAGCTGGCGGGCGGCTTAATAATCTTTTAACCGAATCACCATGCTTCTGTCCTGCTCTATCATATAGAACCGTCGTTTAGTTAGAGCGAGAAAGAGCGTGTCGCCCTTTCGTTTTCGTGCGATACAAATTCTCAACGCAAATACTTATTTATATTTGCGAAATTCTTGTGTCAAGTTGTCAATTCCTAGGCTATCATTATGAAAATGTATTAGAGTATTCTCCCACGACGCAATACGTCTATTACACGGCGGATACCAGTGGCGCGCGACCCGAGTAGCATATGAAATCAAAATGGCGGTGTTGCGGGCAGTGAAGCGACTCGACTGCTACGCAACTCTCATTTGCCTGTATTCGCGCACAGCACTATTTACATTAGGCTAAATTTGTTCACTTTGAACTGTCACATACTATGTCGACCGCCACTTTGATACGATTCGTATGTAACTCGGGTATCTGATGGGTAGTAGAAGCGTTGCGTCGTGTGCGGAGATGAGCGAATTTTCATGAAAGCTACTATCGAGCGACTAGTAGTAGTAGTAGTAATATACGCGTATGCCACTCGAGTCACTCGTGAATTGCGTCGTGGGCGAACGGGCTCGACCATTTTACATGAGCACAGCGCCTTTTTCTCACAAACACACTGTATTCTTCTCTATGTTCTTACTCATATTTAATTTCTAATAAATCATTTTGAGTTTTAAATATATGTTTAATAACTAAAATATCGATATAATTAAAATAAAAGTTTTTTTTTAACTAAACTAGTAAATAGTAGTAATGTAAAAGTCGTAGTTAAAAATCTTTTGAATTAAAAGTGTCATTAACTATGTAAAGTGTGGAGGACTTTAATCAAAACATTAAAACCCATCCGAATACAGGATACACGCGTCGACGCTTACCACCATGGGTTTTCTTCTAAAGGTTTTTTTTATACCACTTAGGTGGCAAACAAGCATTCGGCGCCGGCCTGATGGTAAGCTGTCACCGTAGCCTATAGACGCTTGCAATACCGGGGGGTATCACTCACGCGTTGACAATACTCACCTTGGAACACAAGATGGCCGAGACCAATGCTATTTGGCTACGATCTTCTGTAAGGTGGAGGTCCTTCCCCAGACGGGCTGCGGAAGATGCAGAGCGGATTATCCGCTGTGCCCTACCTCTCTTATAATTCTAATTTTTGGAGTGGCAGAGCCTAGCCATTACTATTAACAGTGGCTCTTTAAATGGGTTGGCTCGTGGCAGTACGTGGAATAGTAGTGATATGGAGCTAATACCCCATCAACTTCCTACTGCCTATTGTGTTTAAAAATGTGAACAGTACTGTAATTTTTTTTCGACAGCGCTACGTCGACGCCGTCAAAACGCAGCGGACAAGTACGCGTCGGACCCGGCGCGGGAACTGAACCTGCGATTCGCAAGGCCGCGACACCGCCAGCCACCGCACTGCCACTCAAGGTGAGTGGTATACATCTTATCCACGTTGGGATTGAATGTTCTTCTTCTTCTTTTCGTGTGCTTTCCCCAATTAGTGTCAAATGCGGGTAGCTAGTGTTTCATAGTAACGGTCACTGACTTGACGACTGTTACCTATCCACAACAGTCGAGATCGAATTAAATAAAATCATTTATTTTGCAAGTAGATTTACAAGAAATACTTTTGCACAAGAAATACTTGTATGAAATTGCTGCTCGGTTCGCCGCCGCTGTCTTTCACATTTGTAGTTGTGTTATATGGCAATGTACGTGCGTGCGCACAGGAGCGGTTCGCGCGGCGTGCCCGCCCTGCTGCTCGGCTCGCCGCCCTTATCGGGTTCGGGCGAGTCGTCGTCGGGCTCGCCGCCGCCCGCGCCGCCCGCCGCGCCGCCGCCGCACAACGCCGCCAGGACGAGGCGCTTCCGCCCACTGTCCATCGCACCATAGGTACGTGTACACAATTCACATACATAGGGTCAAATCACACAGATTGAGCTAGCCCCAAAGTAAGTTTGACAAAATATTATAACTTTATAGGAGAAAAAATGTCACATATACAAAGAGAATCGTATATTTATATGATGATTATTCTGTGAGTGGGTGGTACTGCCCCGGTCGAGCCAGCACATTTACGAGCGAGTCCTTCTCCTTCACACTTCAACAACACAACTATATTTGTCTCTTTCCCCCATCAGGAGCAGATCCCCGGCTGTTCTTCAGCCGACGCCACGCGTCCACTCTGACGCACGAGCCTTACAGACAGACAGAACTATATAAAATATGAATTTAAATATATAAAAACGACATAACATACAGCCATCCAGACGGACGACATTATATACAGTCAATAAAATAAAATAAATCTTTAAAAATTCTCACATATTTTGTTTTAAGTCAAAGTCAAGACAAACATAATATATTTTTATGTTATACATATAACTTATATAACATGTTATACATTATTATATATATCGTATAAATGAACGTCCGTCAGGAAGGCTATGTATAACTAACAAAAATTAAAACATATCTACCGAATGTATGTGAAGGAATAGACAAGGAGATAATGGTCGTTTTAAACATTTCGTAATTTAACAGAAAAAAAAAACTATCTTTTATTGTCTCAATTTTTTTTCAAAATGTCTGCAATTTAACTTCAAAAATCTATCATACACCTTCAATACGAACTTTAAACTATTGTTTTTAAATGTAATATGTATTTTTCTAAAGTTGAGAATTAATTAATTATTAAAATTTGAAATTTAAAAGGACCATATCTCTTCATCACTCATTCGTTAACACTCGTCAGTTATTATATTTCGACTTCATGTGAACCTTCAATGCTAAGTGAACCCATACTGTACGTCTCCGACGAGTGTTAACGAACGTTTAGTCTATACACTGAATATATAACAAATACGTATGGTTCGTTAATTGTGATCTATCAACATGTATTATAATTAAATTTGTAAGCTGAAAAATTGCTTAATTTGAATTATTTGTTTTAACAAAAACGTATACAAAACTAAACGTGACCATTTTGAATTATATATTTAATTCCTTCCATCAGTCACGATGCAAGGGTTACTAGGCCACTTAATTTTAACTTAACTAGGATTCGATTATGGAATTGTATCCTTTCGAATCAATTTCACACTGAAAACATTACAGACACATCAATCTGACATGGCGTGACATCACAATGTAAACGTTAAATTAAAATTATGGTTGTTCATAGTACGAAATTACTAGTGGCAAAAAAGCTAGTATATTATATTTGATTTGATTTGTATCTTACGCTGAGAGTGAACATAGTTGCTTTTTCCATGTATTTCAAAATGGTCATATTTTGCATTGTGACGTTTTTGTCGAAAAAATAATAATTCTAAATTATAGTTATTTAAAATTCATATATTATATAGATTTAATGGATGGTACAAAAATACACTTATTTTTGAATATAAATTAAATAATATTAATGTTATATACGCTTAGCGCGGTTAAGTTTGAAATAATTACATAAAAGCAGTTTGACAAGTTCGTGCTATTATAACAGCAAATTTCTGAAACTCATTTAAATTCCACATTAAGTTTTAAGCCATCTCTTTTTTCTTCGTTAGTTGGAAAGTGACAGTTTTAATTTAATGTGTCGTTAAGTTTAAAAATACGTTTCAAAAAGTGTCTGTAAATCAATTTGACTTAAACGCCACACACACTTAACAGCTGTTCAATTACGCATAGTAAATCACCACACTGATTTAGTGTTTGCGATTCTAAAATCAAGTGAAACGCAACGACACCGCGACGCCACGTTACCGTAGAAGATTCGTAATGAATCTATAAATGAGTGAATGAGATGGCGCCTTACAATATGTATTGCGCTGTCTCGCTTCATCATTCGTTTTTGGATTGTTACATGCTGTCATGGTATGGGGGATGGTTAGTGTGTTCAATCGCATGGTAAACATGTACATTAAATTTTTACCTTACTACTTTGACTTAATGCATACAGAACGCCTAAAGGCGTGTGAATCTTTTGAAGAATATAACCAGAACGCCCATCGGCGGGATTTCACGAAATGATATACGTTTTAGCTCGTTAATATCTGTCTGATATTATAGAGGATTCCGTCAATATTATAAACTCTTTCTAGTTATCTATGGATATAGAGAATCTGTTATTTATAAATTACATCACATTTTGGGGATGTCTATGGGTGGAGGTGATTTGTTTTTCATTAGGTAACCAGCCTATTCGTATGCCTCAAGTATAAAAAATTGGAATTTTAAAATGGACGAAAACATTTTTTTTTTCAATGTATTTTGCGAGCAGAAAATACGTTGATGTGACGTAGGGTCAGCAAAAAACAAATTGATGTAACGTAATTTATATGACTGACAAGCTATCTATTTTGCCAACGCTACATTAAGCTAATATTTAAAAAGATAAATAAGTGTATTTTTTATCTTAAAAATAACAAAAAAATGTGATTTAAAAACAATTATGCTATTTTAATTCTTATTGTTCTATTAATAAGAGAGGTAATAGCGTGCCGGGAAGGGGAGGGTGTTATGTGTTACATTATACAGGAGAACTATTGGGAATCGCGGTAGGACTAGTGGGAAATTATCTTTGGATGGGAAAGTTAAAGGAAGTGTATTTTTTTTTATTGTAAGTGGGTACAAAGTTCATCATATTCGTCTTCTCGCACGATCGTGCGAATTGGCACCATTAGGTTTGTGCCTTTTTTGTCGTCAACTCGCACGGCTATGAAAATGTGAGGAGTTTTTAAGGTCTATTTTAAAACGTCAATGCTTTTACTGGCTGGACTAAAAAATAAGATATTTATTTATATAAAAGATGTTATTTTTTTTTGCCGCTTTAATAATTTAGTTTCGTGCGAGTTGACGATGAAAAAAAAAATACTCAAAAATCCAAAGTTGCATATAAACACAATTTTTGGGTTTAATTGGGTTTGGGGGGGCTATTGGTAATGTTTTCTGGGACTGTTGGGAATATAGAGGGGTTATTGGGAATGTTGTATAACGTAACATGTAGCACCATACTCTCAATGTAATTTGCGCCCTAAACGCCTTGCAATAAGGTGCATTATATAAATGTTTAGATCTCTTTAGATAGGCTTAGCTTACGCTAAGCTTCATAGACGCGAATTTAAATGGAATACAAATCAGTGACGTAATCCAAATCAAAGTGATCTATCTAAAGTCACCTACTTACTTACTTACTTCGCTGGCTCAGGGAGCCAAAGTGAGTCTTGGCCTCCGATATGAGAGCTCGCCACGTCTTCTGTCCTGCGCGATATCTCGCCACTTAGTAACTTGAAGTTCGCGCAGGTCAGCTACCACTTCATAAATCAATCTATTTACAAGCTCTTTCGAATCAAAATGTTTATCACCAGACAGATGAGGCAGATTTGTACTAAGAAGGACCGGTATGAAACTTAGCACTTGATCACAGTGTTGAGATAAAAACTATATACTTGAATCTCAATCCCAAAATGCATCAGAATCTCTTGCCTCAGGTAAAAATAAAGACACCCTTTCCAAACAATTTCCATGACAGTTTATATCTACAATTCCTATTATCTGGTCACATTCGTGGATGTTCTTGTTTGTCCTCTATTCTTATTTTAAAAAAAACATAAAGAAACAGTAAAGAGTCGAAGAAGCGTATTAGTGGACCCGCCTTTCTTTTCATGGACTGCTAAAACTTTTGACTGTCGAAACTTTATAACAACTGTCAAAATCTGTCAGTTAATCTCGGGTATCGGAAGTATTTCTCTCGAATTATCATCCAAATCTCACCCCGTCACTGGTGTGTTACCTCCATATAAAAAAACAATTTGTATAAAAATGCCTCGAAATGAATATTATAAGTAATATTCTAAACATCGAGCACCACTCTCTTTTTCTCATTATGCTAAACCATTTATGATGCAGTTTTTGTTTTCATACAGTGATAATTTTATATATTTTCCGTCTGCTGTGGTAAAGAATCTTATTGTTAAGTTTATTTGGTGCTTTTTTGTATTTAATTATTTTAAGTCCATAAATAGGGTATGCATTGTAGAGTTACTTAACTTTGCTGTCAAATTTAAAATAGCAGACTTGGGCCCCTGGTCAGCTCTTTCATTAGTGTACTAAGTTAATTTTATACATACATACAAAAAGATGGCAGCTAACTTATCATAGTAGACGGAAAAAAAGAATCTGAATTCGCTCATCCTTTTAATTTAAGTTATTCTTATTTAATTATAATGCATTTTATGACGGAAACTTAATCTTGCATCTCTCTCTAACGGTATATAATACAATAGGTGCGAATGGGATAATCGAATAAGACATTATTATGTACAAAAATATTTATTTTAATTAAGTTTAAGATATTTTACTAATAAAAAAATACAAGTTGAAACTGTACAGAATTCGCACAGCGCCATGTGGTCCCAAAGTGAACTAGGCTTGACCTGCTTTTGTGTTATGGGTGCCAGACAACGGATATATTATTGTAAATATAGAAGTCAGGAACATAGGAAAAGTCAGACGAAGTTCAACAAAGTCTCGTATTTGCCTGACTACGGTTAACTTCACGACTCGTGTAGATCCGTGTTATATAGCTAAACTTTTAAGCTGTCGCATTGTCCAATTAAAGTTGGAATCTATTTAGAGTAAATTCTTTAAAAGTCAAAGTCGAATCGTTTATTCAGCGAGTCATTCACAGGCACTTAATTCAAAGTGTACATAATAATGTTGAATTAATATACCTACTACTACTCTACAAGCTACCACCGTTTCGGACAAAAGCAAAAATGACAGGCAAAAGAAATGGCGAAAGAAAACCATGTGAATTCATTCAGTAATAAGAGTAGTTAAAAAACTTGTATTTATTTTATTAGTGAAATATTATTTGTGTTTTCATTCAAAATTGTGAATAATTTTAAAAATGTACAGGTCCCAACACAAGTGTTTGGTGGATATAAAATTTTTAGTGTGAACACAGACATACAAGTTCGTGATATACATAATATCTATGTCAACAAGCGTTGTATGTATGAATGCTTATTATGGCAAAGTTTTTGTGGTGTTTCTGAACTGACACATTTGGCAATAATCTGTGTAAAAATAAAATTTATTTTGCAAGTTTTTTGCACGTAAAAAGATGTCAAATAAAATAAATATATGACAGTTACTGTTATCTCGAAGGTATCAGTGATAAAAGTCGTCTTACATCGGTATACAACTAAGAAAACCTACCTAAATAGTAATGCATAGTCTGTAAGCAAACCTTGTTTTGAGGAAAGTAAAATTATTATTTAATTATTTATAAAACAGTACAAATGATATCTATCATCGCATTTGTGGAAGAAATGATGGTCCCACTGTTGGGAATCAGTACTTCGTGTCGCTGATACCGTCTACAGTAGTGCACGTAATCATGGCTGCAGCGAAATGTCGCAATACGCGACATGTCGCTGTAACGCTGTCGTGGTGACATGACGCGACGGCATGTCGTCTGCTGTTACTATGTGCAGTACCACCTTTAGCCTTTTTTGTTTTTTAACAAAAAAGGTACTAACTCGAAATGTGACAGTCTAGAAATAACCACACAACAAAAACGACGTTTACTTGAAGAAAAAAAAAAGTAAATTAATTGCTATTTTCGAAATGAAAAACTATGTCCATTTCAATATACTTGAAACAACATTTTCAATGAATTTTTCATACATTATTGTGCTGTACTATATATTGCTTTATTGTAATAAAGTAATAATTTCATTCGATTTTATATTTTTGACGACATCCGTGGCGTAATGATTAAAAAAAAATTCAAAAAAGGTCGGTCTTGGATGTTTATAGACATATGTATTTCTTAAAAAATATAGTATCGTTGAGTTAGTATTCCGTAACACAAGTCTCGGACTTACTTTGGGGCTAACTGCTGTCTATCTGTGTGTTTTGTCCCTATTTTTATTTATTTTAAATTTGATGGTTTTTTTTTTAAATGTTGTGTTCAAGTATAGTTGATAATATGTATTATACAGCGCTATCACTGGTCTGGCGGCCATTTTAAAAATATCGCATGTTAAATGTTGCACGAAAAAAATTAGGATAAAAAAACGCTTTTTTGATTAATGCTTTCTTGTGTTATTGTACTTAAAAAGCTTTAAATATAAGCTTTTAGGAGGTAAGTCTTTAAGGCTTTATAAGCTCGGGCTTTGGCAACAAGCCTGGGTCTTTCAAAGCCCGAGAGCTTTTACTTTATAATTTAGAATGAGAGACAACTTGAACAGAACGGATTTATCGGGAATATAAAAAAGCAAGTGACATTCAGCATTGTTTGCCACCTTAAACATTAAAAAAATAAATGTCTAAATTAATGGGCTGATCAATAATATTTTTTATGTAACTGTAGGCATTTTTTTAATTAAATAGATTGCAAATTTTTTCAGTCAAAACTGACTAAAGTATTGAAATGTCAATTTTGACTAGGTTGTAAGTACAATAACACAATGAAGTAGACATTCCCGGGACTTTTTGGGACTTACATCAAGATTTGAGTTAATTCCGTATTCTCCCCGATTTTCGACCCCAATATGAATGTTCATGTAATAAAATGTACATAGGGTCGAAAAGTGGGGTAAAACGTTATAAACTTGTTTAGAGCAAAATTTTAGTTCATTCCGTATTCGCCCCGCTTTTCGACCCCAATATGAATGTTCATATGTTCATGTAATAAAATGTACATAGGGTCGAAAAGTGGGGTGAAAACGTAATAAACTGTTTAGCAACCAACTCTATCCCAAATTGTGTAGTCCAACGTGCTACTCCCAATATGCAATCTCAATCCTCGATCGATGATTGTTCGTGATTGACGGAAGTATTGATAGTTTACTTGGATGCGTCATAAATACAATGCATTGATGTAACTTTTACAATCTGCCATAGGAAAAGGACCGAGATCGCATATTGGGTTTGGGCGTAGGTGTGAATCTCAACCCAACTATGTCCCGGGTATGCGAACATACAGATGTATAAATATACTATATATAAATACGTTATGTAGACGCCATGAATTCTAGTCTTTCTTGCATAGTTATAGTATATTATGTAATTTGTTTAAATAATTAATAATGAGTGGGTCGTAGTTTATTCACTGGATTAAATATGACATCGCGGTCCCAATGTAAGCAAATCTTAGCCTGCTAGTGTTAATATTAAAGTCAGTAAGATAGTTAATCCGCCATTTTGATTTTATATCAGAAAAATAAATGTACACATATTAAATGCTGCCTTTGTCTAGTGAGATAGCTTTAACAGTATGCTATTTTTAAAATCGTTTTTCAACGCGTTGTGTTTGTTTCGACACATAGCGCCGGCTAGTTTCCTGAAAAGCGCCAGATAGTCTTATCTGACAGATAGCTAACTAGCATATATTCGTTACCAGTCAATAAACTACGATTATATATTAAATAATTATAAGAATTATGGATATTACGAGAGAAAAACAATTGAGCGATTAAATATTTTTTAATATGGCAATACTAGAGATAGTAACAAACAGTGTTGTCATATGAAAAAGTGTAATGGAAATGTTAGCTGATTTAAAATCGCTTTGAGACTCGCGCGTTGCCAGCTTTCATTACGGTCAGCAAACATTTTAGTACAATGTGTAAACTGACATGGCGCAGGCAGTCGCTACGATTAGCAAGGTCAGTCGGGGAAAGACTAACATACTTTCATATAAAAATATAAATCGTTCAAGCAGAAATCGTTTGTCCTTTTGAGTTAAACAAATCTAAGATATATAGGAAGCTGTACTTCATGACTTATCAGACACTGGTAGTCTTGCCCCAACTGACCTTACATTACGGTACTAAAGTGTTTGTTGCTGACGGTACAGGATGCGGGTGATGCGCGGGCGCCTCTGTTCTAGTCTCGCGTCAGCTTCCGTCAGTAGGTTTAATAATCGACAAAAAGCTAGATTTTTATTTTTTGTCTGAATAATTATTCAATTAATATTCAAAATGTTTTGAATAAATGTTATTCAAAGTTGAATATGTTGTAATCGGCGACGCGCGGTGCGCATTTATTTATTTTTTATTATTAAAAAGAATTTTAAAAGAAATGAATGCACGCTGTTTTAAGTTTTATTTTGCCATATTTTTTTAATATACAAAAACGATGCACAATGAAATTTGAATAAAAGGTACTTGTCCTTGATATTGTGGTTTTATTTTATTCCTGCCTGTAACACCATATCAACCCCATAATCATCCCACTACAGGAGACCCGTACCCTACAATCGTAGGGGATTGGAGCTTATATGAAAATATTTTTGAAATAAAAATGTCACCTCCCCAGGTGGGATTTTTCCCGGGGAGGTGGACATTTTTCTTTCATTGATTAGAGCGTGCTCTGCAGTCCTTTCTTCCTTGTGGTCAAACTGATTTGACCACGAGGAATTTTAACATTCTTCGTGGACAAACTTATCTAATTTATTTAAAAATTACATCGTATGTAATAAATAGTCGGTTATTTTAATCTGCTCCAATGCGGATTGACACGAGGCTAGTGTTTTCATAAGCCGCCGCGCCCGACGACTGTCATCCAACGACATTCGACGGCAGCCGAGACCAACGGCTTTATCGTGCCCACCAAAGCACGGAACGTGAAATAAAACACATTTTCCGCTAAATTTTGTATATTTAAGACAAGCTTAGCTTTATTTAATTAAATAAATCTATTACTCTCTCTTTTCATATATTCCATCTCGTTCACACATACACGTTTAATAAGAATCATTTTAGGAAAATATGTGCACAAGAGAATGTAAAACAAAGTTGGTTTTAGGTCTCAGATAAGTGTCAATTAACCTATCAGATAAATCCTTGATATATAAATGCGAATATAAGAAGAGTTCTCCCACGACGGTACCCGAATCACTGGGACTGCGCTAATGAATAAGTCCCAGTTAGTGGCGGTCCCGGTCGCTGGAAACCTCGTCACGCGACGCGACTGGAGGCACATGACGTCATTTACTAAAACCCGACAGAAAAGAGAGCGCTATCGCGGCAACAAATAGTTTCCGAATAATTAACCTAAAAATGTTTGGGGATGATTTGTAGATGGCGTCGTCGCGATCCTCTCGCGGCAAAGTACAAAACGAATTAAAACAGCGCCATTTACAAATCGTTTCCCCACAGTGTCCATTTTACAAAGAGCATAAGATTATGAATGTTATAACGTTTACGTGCACATGGTTTTATTGTGCGTTGCCTCGGAAACAGAGATTTTATGAATCTTTGTGTCGAAAACGCTCATAAAATCAGTCACGCACACGAAAACAATGTGCACGCCTTACAACATTCATAACGGCTTAGAACCGATCTGTACCATAGTGGAAGAACTCGCTAACTATCCTTACGTTTAAATCTTTTAATGCAATGCAAACTGTAGGTTTCAAATTTTATAAATTAACGTTTCTATTAGCCGCATTGCAAAAACCGTTTTTTTCCCGCTATTCTGTAAATCAGTAACGTTTGGTCGCAAAGCGAATAAACAAATAATAGCACGGTTTTTTTTTCGCATTTCTCTATTGTAGTTGAAATAATTTTCTTTATATTGCATTCGTAACGAATTCGTAATGGCAGAAAGCAATAAAGCCTGCTGTACACGGGTAGAGTTAACGGTAGAGTCAACTAGCATACTCTACCATTCCAAGTACTCTACCAGTTTTAGTAGAGTAACTGGCCACACGTAAATTTACATTTTATTAGTAGAGTAACGCCTGGATAGGACACCATGAGCGTCACTCGAGAAAATGTAAGGAACGCACAAATAAACTTAACTTGTTACTCTACTAACCATTTTCATGACTCGGTGTGCGTTAGAGTAGAGTAGGCACTGGAGTGGGCGAAGGAAAGTGGTAGAGTAGCCCCCGGTGCTAGCTGCTCTGCTCTACCAAATTTTAGTACTCTACTCTACCAATGCTGTCTACATTAGTATAATTAGTACTCTACCGCGCTACTCTACCGTATACTCTACCTGTGTACAGCAGGCTTACGGGCTGCGTACTCGATGGAGTGACGACTTCGTAATGGCAAAAAAGCAATAAGGGCCGATTCTGACTAGATACTTTTATTCGCGGCAATCTGCGAATTATCCGCTATTTTCGTGGCTATAGTTAAATGCAATGAAAAAAGAAAATATAATACTGTTATCAAATTAAACCTCTTTTCTTTTACATAAAAGAGACAGAAACTCCTCTCACTCCAACTCAAAACTCTTATTCGCTACATCACTATCCGTCTTCTTCAACGCTTCAATCTTACTGACCGTAATGACAGTCACATCTGACATCAAGTCTCCGTGGTATCTCTTCATATGATTATTCAACAGAGACCTCCTCACCGATGTATATGCACAGAAATCACAATGAAACGGCTTATTCCCTGTATGTATAGTCTCGTGGCATAGCAAACTTTCCTTTCTTGAAGCTGTATAATCACAAAATTTACATTTATGACCGTTCCCGAGGTGTACCGTAGTGAAATGCTTCTGCAACTCGTACTTGTGCTTGCACGAGTAACTGCATTTAGGACATTTGTGGCTATAATGGCATTTCTGATGCATTACATACTGACATTTGTAATTCGTTTCAAAGTTGCACAAACTGCAGTATAACTTCATATCGCTCTGGCTTCGCTTATTGTGTAGTGCGATCTGATCTTTAGTTTTAGTCGAGAAATCACAGTTTATACACTTGTACGGTCTGTTCTTGTCACCTGTAAAGACATTTTTTGATAAATATTAAAACTTACATAAACATTTCATGAAAATATACTAAGAAAACCAGCCAAGTGCGACTCGCGCATGAAGGGTTACAAACCATTATCTGTACAAAATGTCAAAAAAAATCATGTTTGTTGTGGGTCTCCCATATAACAAACGTGGTTTTTTTGCCGTTTAAATACTCATTTTATTTTTCCTATTTGTTATGACAGCAGCAACAGAAATACATCATCTGTGAAGACTGTGTAGCGACATTGAATTTCGGGAATAGCTATAGCCTATGTCACTCCCTGATAATGTAGCTTTCTACTGGTGAAACAAGTTTTGAAATTGGTCCAGTAGTTTCGGAGCCTATTCAATTCAAACAAACAAACAGTCAAATCTTTCCTCTTTATAATATTAGTATAGATAACATTGATCCATACGTTTTTAAACATCATTCAATCATAGTAAATATGTAAATATATAAATATATAAAATATATAAATATTTAGGACAATTCATACAGATTGAGCTAGCCCCAAAGTAAGTTCGAAACTTGTGTTATGGGATACTAACTCAACGATATTATATTTTCTAACAAATACATATATAGATAAACATCCAAGACCCGAGGCCAATCAGAAAAAGTTCGTTTTTCATCATGACCCGACCGGGGATCGAACCCGGGACCTCCTGGGTGGCGGTCTCACGTGGTAACCATTACGCCACGGAGGTCGTCAAATAAAATAATATAAATGCAATTCAAATTGTAAACCCCTTAAAACCTGGATGAGAAAGAGTAAGACGTACAGTCGCCTCAAGGATAGCAGGACCACCTTTAGGATGATTTTTGGTTGCAACATCCAACATCCTAGTGGACACATGTGGCTCTAATAAACAGAAATCCTGTTTGGTAACAAAGAAAAGGACAGAGCTGACAAAAAATCCGCTTACAAGATGTGCAAGCGATTTTTTTCTAAAATGGTCCTCCTATCTTCGAGGCCACCGTACCTGTGTGATGCCTCTGGAAGTGACGTTGCACTGACGCTTTAAAGCGTGACGTATATGTACACATATGACACTGGAACGGTCTGTCCTTATCTTCAGATTCTAAAACTTGTATACTGTTCCAATCTATACAATTTGGATCTAACAAATATTTTTGACTTTGCAACTCATCGCTATCATTATTTTGAACTTCTAGTCTATCTGTCTGTTGTTGAATAGTATCTTGTTTGCCTTCTTCGTTCGATAAATCTTTATTATCATAAATTTCTTCTTTTCCATCATCGTTCACAAACACTTTACTGCACATCTGATTGTAATGACCTGTTTTATGTTTCTTAAATTGACACGAGTACTCCGTTGTGAACTCACAATAGCCACATTTCATCGGACCTCTTTGTCTACTCCTCTGCTTGTGAACGTTCAACCTAGAATCAAAGAATCAAATAAACAATTTATGCTTACAAATTGTGATGTCGTTCAAAATGATATCAACTTGACATCAATTTCTGTGTAATGCGTATTACACTCGACAGTATTACGTAAATGTCAAAAATGAGATACAGGACTATACGTAAAGTAGGAATGAATTTGTTTTTTTCGCGCCGACCCCATGTTGTGGGGTATCTATCGTTAGATAGGTCTCTTAAAAACATCGAGGTTCTGGAAATTAATTTTTCGATACAATGATCCGTGGCACAGTGGTCCCCCCCCCCCTCTATCTCCGAAAGTCTTGTTTTGCAATTCCCCGTGGTCTTATGTATAATCATACTGTATTGTGTCCAGGATCGGAAACGCGCGAGTGATGGCCCCGGTGTTGCAAGCGTCCATAGGCTACGGTGACCGCTCACCATCCGTTTGCTTGTTTGCTACCTTAGTGGTATAAAAAAAATATATATACCTCCATCTTACTCTTGTGGAAAAATCACATAGGTCGCATTTGAATGCTATGTCTGTTATGATATTGTGTATTTTGGCTAGATGCCTCGTTATGTGTCCGTCGAATCTCGTCACAAAGGGACATTTGTCGCATTGGTATATCGTACCTGAAACAGGATAATAACAATTATTTTGCAAGTTGATTTACACTTTTCTAAGATATACTTTCATTATTTCTACCCATAATGAACTGAAGGTATGAGAGTCGCCCTTTAAAGGGGATTAGTGCGTACTCTGCCACGCTCCAATGCGGATGAGTGTTTTCACGGTCACTGACTTGATGTTACCTATCGACAACAGTCGGAACCGACAGCATAAAGTGCCATCCGTGGCACGGAGAAGCGCGAGATTTCTTAAACCCATCCAAGTATTGAATAGGATTGCCGATGCTTAACTTGCGTGATCGTTCCACTTTGTAACGCGTAACGAGGCCATCGAACTCCTCAAGTTTGCACACTTTTGCCAGTCAATATTTTATATAATATTGACTGGCTAAAGTGTGCAAACTGGCTATCAGGTAGATGGCGCCACTGCGTGAGGCATAACGCAGTTTATAGAAATGAAAAATGTCACCACTATTTACCATCCCGGTAGCTCGGTAGTAAGAGTACTGGGCCGGATATCAAGAGGATGTGGGTTCGAACGCACCTGGGGTTAACGTTAAGTCGGGTCCCCAGCGCGTGTTTTGCCCGACACAATCAACAAAAACAGGTCAACATTCGATTTTGTCTACACAAACTTTGTTTCAATACACATTTTTGTGTACATCAACAATGTGTTTGTTTTCTGTCTGTATTACTGTCATATCATCCGCCATTTTTGTCGTGATTTTGACAACTCTCTCGCCTCGCTACACAATACACAAGCTACCCGAGCCGCTACGGACAGCGTGTGTAGTCAAACATGTTTCAAAAACAAAGTTTTGTGTATGTGTTTTTGTTGAATGTTTTCTGGGGACCCGGCTTTAGGAGAAGTTTTTCTTTCAAAAATATTTTCTGGCTTATGCTTCATTCCTTACCTTCCTTATGTGTCTTCGAGTGTTTAATGAAATTATGTCTATAAGCCGTCTTATATTCACACTGTTGACATTTATACTGTTTTTCAACGTTGTGCTTCCGTTTGTGAGCGTGCAAATTCCATTTGAAGTAAGATTTGTAGTCGCATTCGTCACAATTATACGTTGGGATGCCTTTAAAAGAAAGAAAACATGTTTATTTGGTTGTGGCGACACCTATCGCCACACACAAGAACTATAGTTCGCCAAGAAGTTCACATTCCGACAGATGGCGCTGTCCAGGTTCTGAATCTCGCACACTGAGTTTTCCCGATTAGGATAGGAACATGCGTTTTCAGAGGATCAAAAGCAAACCAACAAATGTATCGTAGAATATATAATAATATGTCTCACACACACACACACACACACACACACATTCTCTTGTCAGAGTACATACAGTAATAAATGATTTATATAAATAATCTACTCTATAAACTACCGCCATTTCGGAAACAAAAAGCAAAACAAGCTGGTAAAAGAAATGGCGAAATAAAACCAGTTTTTATATAACCTTTCTTATCTGATGCCTACGTACACGCTCCAAGTGACAGTTATCTACGTTCATCTATTTAGGCTGTGTAATGATTCTCAGTCATTCACAAAGCATTTCATATGTACAGATATAGTTTACCTTTCTTATCCTCGGTATCCTCATCGCTATGCTTTATCATTACATGTCGATTCAATGCTGTGGGATATTTGGTAGCGTAGTCACATTTCTCACAGGAATAGGGTTTCTGTGAATTATGCCCCATCATATGCAGGTTCAAACAGTTCTTATGGGCTGTTGTGTAGTCACAAATATCACAGTTCAAGACTTTCGTTTTTCTCTTGTGTTTCTTTGGTGTTTTCGCTTCTAATGATCTGTAAAAATTAAAGAAAGTGTGTTAAAGTTTTAACTCATAAAAATTACCGCCAGCGGTGTTTCCCAAAAAGTATGACCATCAAGACGCTTATACCATCAGGTGATTTGCTTGTTTGCCCTTCTTCCACTGTTCTGTCTGTTCTTAGTATCTGTAAGTTCTTAGAAGCAACCGGTCTGGTATGATCAGCAATGGTTGAAGCAGTAAACTCTTTCAAGCCAAATAAATAAGTCTTCTCACCTATCCTGTGAGACCGTCTCGTCTTCGGACACTTTATCTGGTACCTCTTCCTTTACCCAAACGCTCGCAAACATATTGACTACATCTTTCTGCGTACAAACTGTCAAATCTTCTGCCTTCTCCAATTCATTCTTACGTTGTATATTCTCTATTTCTTTAATTTCGGATTTCTGTTCAATAATATATGATTCGTCTTCTGTTATATCTGAATCTAAGTATTCTTGTTCCATTTCTTCTGTTTCTGACATTTTTATACTGAAATAATTATTATAGCATTATTTTGACGACCTCTGTAGCGTAATGGTTGTATATGTATTTGTTATAAAATATAGTATTGTTGAGTTAGTAATGTTAGTATCCCATAACACAAGTTTCGAACTTACTTTGGGGCTAACTCAATCTGTGTGATCTGTCCCCTATATATATTTATTATTTAAATTAATATTCTTCGGAATAAATAAATAAAAAATCTACACAATTCATACATACTAGTATTATTAAAATGGATTGAAGATTTTTAATTAGCATTTATAACTAAGCCAAGATGTAGAAATCCATACTAATACTATAAAGAGGAAAGATCTGTATTTTTGTTTGTAAGGAAAAAACTCATAAACGACTGGACTGATTTCAAAAATTCTTTCACTGTTGGAAAGGTATGTTACCCCTGGGTAACATAGGCGGCTTTGACTATAATCCCATTTACCTATGCAGGGAGGTCCACTAGTAATTTAATAAAACAAACTAAACATAAGATAGGCAAAGAATTTTGATGAAAATTCAGTCTGTTTAAGTAAATTAATTCTCCATCTTGGTCTAAGTATAATTACTTGTTATTGTTTGTTATTTCATAGATAAACTGATTTTAGTACTGTAAATCTTCCGGTCACAGAGTCGCCCTAAGGACTCTTATTAGGATTTTTATTGAAAAAATAGTTAATGTTTGATGAAACAACATTAACTCAGACTATAAGACCTTCACAGCACATATTAATTATCAGTGTAAATATACTTACATCTAGGTATATAAATCTATATAAATAATCTAGTCATATTATTTAGAATAGTACCTTTAATGATAAAAATATCCAAATGTTTTGTGGATCTAATAATGGTTTTCAAAATTGCTTTTTTCTTATAAATGATGAACGCATTCAAATACGTGGAGATCAATGAAAATCGCCTTTCCAACAATAATATTTGCTTACCACAGTCCAAAGAGACACATTTTAATTAGAATTACAGCAAAATTTACTCGTTTTGCAAAATAAATTTTACTACAGAAAAATCTATTTTTAGGTATATAAACTTTATGTAAATACACATAGTACTGTCGATTTATGGTAAATATAAATATACAATTAATATCGCTTGTGTTTTTAAAGCAGAAATTACGTACTTACGGTTATATTTACAAAAGATTCACGACAAATATTTTTTGATTGATGGCACACAAATAGAAAGAAAAAAATCAATCGAGATAATGCGTTCTGAAGTTTTACATAAATATAAATTTTGCGATTTTGACGACCTTGTTTTCAATAAAAGCTGAAAAAAACATATTATGTATATATTTTGAGTCGAAATAACTATTATTTTATTCTTATCGAATTGAGTTAAATAAAATCTTCTATTTGGTCGAAAATTATATATTTGTGCTCGCTGTAATAATAAACAGCACATTAAAATTCTGCGATTCAGAACGTACCTTTCCAATACGAAAATGTTTTGTTACTAACTTCACTTTGATTTTTTCTTTTTTATTCCGAAAGCCCCAATTATGGCAACACAATTTTTTTTATTGTCAAAAAAAAAGCAGACGACAGCTGATATTTCGCGGAAAGTAATAAATAAATAATTAAAAATGTATACAGAAGTGGACGTATTTGTCAGTAATTATACGCTTATTGATCCAGAAATATACCAACTATGGATTGAGGGTTGTTCTTGTAAGTATTTATAGCTTTACATTGCCAAACACGCACTTCACTTGCGCAAATCCCGATTTCCTATTGGAATTCTCGAAATCCCCTCTTACCGTGCCCCTAAGGCGACTCTGAACTTATTAAATAAAACATCTGAGCAAAATTCAGCTCTTTGAACCCGGTTTACGGAGTATAAACAAACAGAGAACGGAGTGGTAGATTGGTGGTAGAGCGTCAATCAATACCAACCTCTCACAGAATATTGACATTAAAGCAGCAATGCGCTTCATTCAGTGAGTAACCGATCTGGAAGACCAACTCCTTTCCTATCTCTTCTTTCCCTATTCTGTTTCTTGTAGCAGGCAACGCTTTGCTAGTTCCCTGGTGTTACTGATGTTCATAGGCGGTGGTAACCACTTTCCATCAGGTGGATCACTTGCTTGTTTGTTGTGTGACATCAAAAAATAAAGAAGAAAAAAAGAGATAGGTTCATAATTAGTACCATCCATCTCCAATCCTCAATCCACTTCCTTCCCTGTCCATGTTCTTCACATTAACATCCTTGTAATGCAGGCACTGAAAGTAACATTTGGTCATATGTAGAATAACTAATTAAATTTAAATATTTCAGCTAGCGAAGCAGTGTCCACGGTTCACCAACGATCCAATGTTAAGCAGACCGGAGCGTCTGTAGAGTTGATTGCTAGCGATGTACTAGATCACTACAGGTAAAGTCCTTTATCAAATTTTGTACTATTTTATATCTTACTGGCTGATGCCTGCTGTTTTACCCGTGAAATCTAGTTGTTCCCGAACTGATGTCCAGGATAATTACTATCCTATGTCTTAATCCAAGTTATAAACTACCAGTGTACCAAATTTCGAGCAAATCTATCAAACCATTTTTTGCGTGAACGGGTAACAAAAATGCTTGTGAGGATTGTCAACAAACAAACACTTTCGCATTTATAATAATAGCCGTGCCGGCGACTCCGTCCGTTTGAACAAACTTCCACCGCACTTTTCAACCTCTTAGGGGAGGGGGTGATTTCGGCCATGTCCTTTCTTGGGTCTTAAACTATCTCCATACCAAATTTCATCTCAATCGGTTTTAACGTGAATAGGTAATAGACAGACAGAGTTACATTCGCCTTTATAATATTAGTATGGATGTGCCATTGACTTTTAAATGTTTTTGTGAACCTTACCGTAAATCCTATATTAACTAACTTAACCTTGAAACCCTTATTTTTATCTTTGCCATCACAGGACCTTCGCCCTGCTGGAGCGACTCCTCACGGTACCCTCCAAGCTGTCCGAGCAAATGATCTTCCAGATCGACGATGCCACGAAACACATGCTTATTGAAAAGTAAGTCATTATTTTATTATATTATTTTTACATGTAAATTCTTGGGGTTTAGAATATTATAATTTGTTACATACAAGAAAAAAGTTTTTTATTATTATGTATTATCTATTTATTTGTGTCATATACATATAACATAATATATCAGATAGTGACCAGATTTCTAGTCATTTATAGCTATCTGCTGAATAAATAAATAAAAATTAGAATAAATAAAACAAAAAGACCATTAATTTCTCATTAATTTCTTAAAAAATTATACACAGTTTTTATTAATTTTAATCTTATAGGTATTTTTAAAAAAAAATCTGGAAGTAAAAAAAATATACATATACGAAAATAGATATCTGACGGATAATCTAATTGAGACTTATAAGGAATGTGTTATATTGACCCCAAAAATCCGTATTTACATAGTGTCCACTCATTCCAGATACTATGAGTTGGATGATGCTGTTATCCGTGAACTACTCGGCAGGAAGCTGTCCTCAAGGCACAGGAAGGACTTAGATGAGGTAAATCGCCACATTTTTATTCTGCAGACCTTTCAATACTTCCTACTCCGTCTAATATCTTAAATTAAATTCGTTGTGAGTTCCAAGACAACTGTAGTTTTATCCGGGACGTCAATAAGCTTTGTTGCTTGTTGTCAAATAGCGGGTTTTATTTATTCCCATGGGAATAAGATGTTTATCCGGGATAACTGTAGCCTATGTCACTCTCCAGACTAACCTATCCACAAAAAAAAAACATGTCAATCCGTTGTTACTTTCGACGTTTTTTTATTTTTTTTATACTACAAAGTTGGCAAACAAGCATACGGCCCGCCTGATGGTAAGCATTACCGTAGCCTACAGACGCTTGCAATACCGGGGGTATCACTCACGCTTTGCCAACCCTCCCAAACCAAACCCCCCAAGTGGAGCTCTGGAGACCTCATTCGCCGTAGGAACACAACATGGCCGAGACCAATGCTATTTGGCTACGATCTTCTGTAAGGTGGAGGACCAAACCCAGACGGGTTGCGAAAGATGCAGAGCGGATTATCCGCTGTGCCCTACCTGTGGAAGAAGGACAAAGAAACACTTTCGCATTTATAATATGAATATGGATGTGAGGTCACCATTGTTGATCCTGGCTGGAGACAGCAGTGAGAATGTGTGGTGGGCTTGTATGAAGAATTAACCAGTGTGTGTGAGTTCATAGGTTGCCGAGCGTTCTGGCGCGCCGCTGCGTTGTTGCCGGCGTCAGTTCGACAACGTGCGACGCGTATTCAAGACCGTGGAAGAGATGCCCGGGAACGTTGTCGCCAATATACGAAGCACGTTCTTATTGTCGGAGCCGTTGGCCAAGTTAGTATAAATACAATACAGTAATCTTTGTTGCACCAAAAATAACAAATTAAAAGTACAAAAGGCGGTCGCTAAAGCAATATCTTCCAGACGACCTTAGGGTAGAGAAATGAAAATTAAATATAACAGGTAGGTGGCGCAAAATTGAGTTTGAAAACGTAAATATAAACAATAATAAAAACACATGATAAAAAGATAACAATAGTTATTAAAAGGGGCGTCCGCACAACACCCACAATTGCGGGCGCGTCCCCATATTATTCGCTGGGTGCGCGACGGCAGCGCCAACTAGCGGATGAACTTTAGGCGGACTCTGAAGTGTCAAATGGCGAGTTGTCATTACGAATAGTAAAATAAACAAAGAAATATTTTCAATGAAACGTCGTATTTAAAATCGTTTATTGTAAACTTAACTTAACATTCTCATACTACATGGATAATTAAACAATAAAAGTGTTATTTTATAGGTTAACTTACTTTTTCTTCTTGACGGCTGTTATCCATTTCATTCGTTTTTCTTGTTTCCAACGTGCTTGTGGAAATTTGTAGAATTTACAAGCACTGTTTACGCCAGTGTTTTTGCAGTTATCAACACAGCAGGTATCGTGACCCATATTTCTTTATTTTTAACGAAATACAATAAACAACAACACTCCACTATGTATACGCAAGGATGACATCCGCCGCGAGTTCCTTTTTTAGCCACGGCGGGCGCTGCGATCGATTCGTCTGTCCCCACTCCCCGCTTTGCACCCAGCGAATAATCGCGTATAAATTTTAATTGATTCAATATAAAACAGTAAGTAGACATCGGCGTCGCATTCTCTCTTTCCAACTCTTTCCAATTGGGTACCTAATAGCGTCGCTTTGACGAGAGAGAGAGAGAGAGAGAGAAGTTGCCCAATTACCGTTATTTTCTTTTTTTGAAATAAGCATTATTCATAAATAATTCAATTCAATCGTTTATAGCATTATTAATACATATTTTTATCTGCTTAACCCTTTTTAAATATTACTGCTGATAATTGGCACAAACGTTGCTGATATTTGGAGCATACATGGCGATAATTGGCACTAAGGTTTTGATAATTGGGCGTTTCATCCTAATAATAATTTCGTTATTTTCAGGAAATATGGCGCGGTGGTGTTCATAGCTTGCATGAGATTTGAAACTGCTAAAAGGAAGCTACAGTATTTGACATTCAACGACTTCTATCATTGCGCACAGGTGAATAGGCCAATCTATACTTAACATTATAAAGAGGAAAGATTTGTTTGTTTGTAACGAATAACTGAAAACTACTGGACCGATTTCAAAAATTATTTCACCGTTGAGAACGGACATTACCCCCGGGTAACATAGGCTATTTTTTTTTTTAAAGGGATGCACTCCTGGAGTTCCGGCAGAAGTGAAAACTTAAACATAAACATTGTGCATTTATGCCGCTTAAATGAAACAGCAGGAGCGGCCATACACTTTCGTCGCGCGGTAGAAAGAGGAGATATTACTGCCTCCTACGCCGCGCCGTCGGTCTACTCCCTCCGTCTTACGAATTTTCGATCAGGTCACGTGTTTAACACTTTTTTCCCATCCCAAAAAGTGCACAACGCCGCTAAAGAAGTATTCACTTCAAAAATTATGGATCCTTAGCAAAATCCTAGTAATATTTTATTCTCCGGTTGCGCAGGCTATAATGAGCAACTGGACATACAGCTGTACCGGTCCAGAGTACTACGACACTGAGATGGACAGGGAGTTCCTCCTGGAATTGCGGGAACTACGCATACTGCTGGATAAAGAGAAGGAGCATAAGCAGTAAGTGAATGATTACTAATATTTTATTTGTACAATTTTATACAATACTCGCTTAGTCTTTGCTATTTTTTTTTTAAATTTCCTATTATAATCAGGGTGAATGGAGCTTTCTAATGGTGTAAGAATTTTTGAAATCGGCACAGTAGTTTCTGATGGATTCGGGATGGTTTTCTGATGGTTTATGACCGTTCCCGTGCTGACATTCGTGCTCAAAACATTTATCTGCTTAACCTCTTTAAAATGTTACTACTAAAAATTGGTATTGGAGTGCTGATAATTGGCTCAAGGGTGCTGATAATTGGAACAAAGGTGCTGACAATTGGGCGTTTCACTCTACATAAACTATGGTTTAGAAATATAATAAGAATGTATATTTTGTCTATGTCTCATTTCAGTTTGATCTGCATGCGTTTGAAGCCGAAACTACTTGAGAAGTCCTATCAAGAGCTGGAATTGAATTTCAGGTGTGTTACACTATTCATTGAATTTTCTTATTCTTCCCATTTCCCATAGGAATAAAAAAAAATATGGGATCAACTTGAAGTATATCCCTTCAGATGAATTAAGAATTATTAAAATCTGTCCAAGATATAACGAAGTTCTGAGGTATCAAAACATACAAAAAAAACATTTAATCGTATCGAGAACCTCATTTTTGAAGTCATATTATTATGAAAAAATGAAAATTAACGGTGCGTTGCTAGTAAATCGTACCACCAGAGAGCGTAGTTTCGATTCCTACTCAAGGCAGACATTTATGTGAAGGCATATGTGTTTGTTTTTCTATTTTCCATGTATTATCCTTACTAATATTATAAATGAGAAAGTGAGTTTGTTTGTTTGTTTGTTATTCCTTCACGGCTTGACTAAGCAGCCGATCATTATGAAAATTTGCATACATATTGTTAGGGTTACAGGAGCCCAACATAGGCTACTTTTTATCCCGTGAAAGTATGTCGTTCCAATGGGAAAATATTTTTTCTACTATAGAGGGCGCTGTATCGGCCAACAGATGGCGCCACAAGTCGCGCTATGGGTTGTTTTGTTGTCCAACGAGATTTATACAGTCATAAAATTAACGCGAGCGTAATAAGTATTATATTCATAAATATATCCATTGTCTGGTGCCACAGAGCACCCCCAATAGACACCACATACCAGGGCCCCCGCTTCTGCCAAGCTTATGCAGTACAACTACTAATATTTATGACACGCCCACCAATCAAATTGCACCAATTTGATTTATAACATGACGTGTCCTTGACCTGCCCAATCAGAACACAGTTCGTTCTCCCCGCACCCCGCACTTGTGGCGATGTCGTTTTCAAACAATAAATGGGCATTGCGGACTCTATTGGGGGTGCTCTGTGTCTGGTGCCCATATCTTTGGGACCAGATGGCGCTGTGTGGATTGTGTACAAATGATTGTTTACAATTTGTCCTGTGTTCCAGACTATACACCCGGGCCTTGGTCGGTCTGGCGTGCAACCTGCACAGAGGCCGCGAGCTTAGGTCTCTCTTCATAGACCTGCTCGAGAGGTAACTTGTATTGTTGTTTTTTAAATTAAATACTTTATTTTGGAAAGTAGGCCCTCACAGGTAACCAACTTGTAGAAAGTGCAGCTCTGGAGATACTCACCGTAGGAACACAACATGGCCGAGACCAATGCTATTTGGCTATGATTTTTTTTCGCAGTTGGTCCAATTCGCAGTTGTATATAAATTGATACTAATAGTAAATTTTTATTATTATTATGACGCTGACGACCTCCGTGGCGTAATGGTTACCATGCCGACCCGCCACCCAGCAGGTCCCGGGTTCGAATCCCGGTCAAGTAATGATTTTTAAAAAAAAGTACTTTTTGTGATTGGCCTAGGTCTTGGATGTTTATCTATTTATGTAAAATATAAAACATAGTATCGTTGAGTTAGTATCCCATAGCACAAGTCTCGAACTTACTTAGGGGCTAGCTCAATCTGTGTGACTTCTATTTATTATGAATTGAATTGGCACATGTGACACACAAAACTGACTTGTGCTTAGGTGCATCGAGCCGCTGCGCCTTGGCGGCTGGCCCAAGACGGATCTCGCGCAGTTCCTGTGCGCCTACGAGCAGTGCGCGCTGCAGATGGACGTGCTCAGGTGAATTGAACAATAGTAACTTATTTTATGTTATAAATGCGAAACTTTATCCTTCCACTTGGACCCCCCAGTGGATCCTAGGACACTTTTTTTCACTTCAATCCACCACAGAGTGGACCAAAGAATAATAATAATTTTAGGAGACGGACGAGGAAGAAAGGATAGTCAAAAAGACATATATCTACATAGTTTTGGTTATCTATATATATAAAAGAGAAAATCACTGACTGATTCATCACGAAATCTCCAAAACTACAAGTGCCAGGAGTCTCAAATTTTGCATGGGGGTTCCTTTTGGGGCGTAGGTGCTCACTAAGAAAGGATTTTTGGAAATTCAACCCCTAAGGGGGTAAAACGGGGGTGCAAAGTTAGTATGAAACTTTGCCGTTTTTGAAGTTATTCGAATGAAATTCAGCATGAAGGTTCTTTATTGAATGGTATGAAACACGAGTAAAATATTTTTCTCAAAAAACATCCCCTATGGGGTTAAACGGGGGCGCAAAGTTAGTTTGAAACTTTGCCGTTTTTAAAGTTATTCAAATGAAATTCAGCATTAAGGTTCTTTATTGAAAGGCATGAAACACGAGTAAAATATTTTTCTTAAAAATCTTCCCTTAGGGGTTAAACGGGGGTGCAAAGTTAGTATTAAACTTTGCCGTTTTTGAAGTTATTCGAATGAAATTCAGCATGAAGGTTCTTTATTGAAAGGTATGAAACACGAGTAAAATATTTTTCTCAAAAAACATCCCTTAGGGGTTTAAACGGGGGCGCAAAGTTAGTATGAAACTTTGCCGTTTTTGAAGTTATTCGAATGAAATTCAGCATGAAGGTTCTTTATTGAAAGGCATGAAACACGAGTAAAATATTTTTCTCAAAATTCATCCCTTAGGGGGTTAAACGGGGTGCAAAGTTAGTATGAAACTTTGCTGTTTTTGAAGTTATTCGAATGAAATTCAGCATGAAGGTTCTTTATTTATACTAATATATTGTCGCGAACGTGCTCGAATGTTCTCGACGTCTCGCGTCGCCACTGGAATCACGTGTTTACAACTATTCGTGGATCGAGAAAAAGAGATCATTCAAAACCGGCGTGACAGGCAAGTCAGGTAAAAATCAGAGGTACAGGCGACATTAATCTTTAATGCTTGTACTATATGGTACAAAATGGCTTACACATTAGAAGTTGTGTTAACCTTGAAGTTGTTTTGATCAAAACAAGTAACAAAAAAGGGCCATAAAAAATGGGAACATTCGAGGCGTATATTGAGGCATATAAATACCGCGACGGTGGCCGACAGAGTCAGTTCATTCTGAGCTTTCGGTGCGATAACTGCGAAGACTAATCAAGAGTGAGTTAACCTGCGACCTTTGCGATACCAACGGACTACGGACGACTCTGCGACTTGGAAGATTACTGTGATTGGACCAACGACTTCAGCGCGCTACGGACTTCGATTCTTCGTGTGATTTGGCTACGTTGAGTGTATCTGTGACCTGTTCATCGCTCAATAAATTCTTCTAACAAGTCAACGGTGTTTTATCCAAATCCCGAACCCCACGCTCGTAACATTTGGTGTCAGAAGTGGGATTTGGAGATGCCAGTGACTCCGAGAGAAGAAACTGCCGGCGTCAGAACGAGGGCACAGGAAGCCGCGGAAGCCATGGCTACTGCCCGGCAGGTCCCATCAGCGGACCATCGGGACACGCCTACCGGCTCCATCGACGAAGCCACACCCATCGACCAGGACCAGGCGACATCAATCACGCAGGCCCCATCCACTACCTCCACCCACCGGACCTCGACATCAGCTCAAGAGGCTAGATCATCTGCCATTGACTTCAGTAGATTGATGCAGATGATGGAAGCAATGGACCGGAAACAAGACGAATCGCGGCAAGAATTACTGCATGCCGTAGGATCGGTGGGTAAAAAGGTGGAAAACCTACAGAAGAATGTGGACCAAGTGGAAGAAAGGGTTACCAATCTGGAGGACAACATGGACACCCTAAAAAAGGATGTCGATGGGCTGCGGAAAGGGCTTCTGCGAGTAGAGACTACGGGACCCGCCACGTCGAATGGTTTTGCTCCGTGCAACCGGGCGCCTCGAGTGGAAGTACCATCGTACGACGGAACTACATCCTGGACCGCCTACCGGCAGCAGTTCCGGACGGTTGCCAACGCTAACGGATGGACTGAGGAACAGAGCTTGACAGCTCTCACAGTGGCACTTCGGGGATCGGCTCTTTCGGTTCTGGAAGCACTACCATCATCAGGAAGCACATTCAAGGAACTGATGGAGGCACTTGAAGCAAGGTACGGCGAACAACATCTGGAGCACGTCTTCCGTGCTCAATTACGGGACAGAACTCAGCGTCCGGGAGAAGGGCTACAGCCCTTGGAAATTGAGAAGCTTGTCCGCAAGGCCTACACATCTACGGACACGAAGATGGTGGAATCGAACACACTCCAGTATTTCGTCGATGGAATCAGAGACTTGGAGATTAGGGCTGCAGTGAGGCTTCGCCATCATGCCTCATTGAAGGAAGCCCTAGCGCACGCCCTGGAAGTGGAAGCCGTGCGACGCGATGTGCGACCAGTCCATAAAGTACGAGAGATAATTGATGAAGTGCGGGAGATCAAAACATCGTTCCCGCCGAAGAAAAAGACAACCGGACCTAAGTGCTACAAATGTGGAGAGACAGGGCATTTGCAGTTTACCTGTCCCAAAAAGGAGTCTCAAGCGTCTGATTTGGATTGGAGGAACGCCATGGAAAAACGCTTGAAGGAACACATTAAGGAACACATTGAAGAAATGGCAAAGAGGACGGGGGCCTCAGCTTCTGCTGAAGAACCAGGGAAACGAGTAACAGCCAGGCCAAAGGAGCGAGTGCTGGCTGGAGCGGAAGAAGCCCCGACAATGATCGTCTCACAGGCATGCAATGGGAATAGTTTTAGAATACGCGGCTTAGTGAACGGAAGAGACTGCAAGATTACTGTGGACACAGGAGCCTCTAGAACAATAATCACGCCGAAACTAGTGCAGACCATGAAGAGGCGCAACAGTACCATGAATGTTCAGCTCCTTTCGGCTTCCGGCCAGCAAATACCCGTCTTAGGGGAAATTTCGGTCACATTGCAAGTGGGTGAAACATCATACACTCACAACGTTATCGTGGCCGAAATTATGGATGAGTGCGTATTGGGCCTCGACTTCATGAGAAGATATGACTGCAAAATCGACGTCACTAACGGTATATTTAAGTGTGGCAATGAAGAGGTTTTCATTCTGGGTGGACCCGAAGGAAAAGTTACATGCCTGAAAAAGATTAGCATACCTGCAAGAACACAAGTTGAAGTACCTGTGAAGCTACCACGTGTTAAAAAGAACAGATGCGTGCTGATCGAGGACGTTCCAGGCAAATCGACGAATAAGAAGCTTCTAGCAGCCAGGACAATTGTCAAGGGAAATGCGACTGCATTTGTAAGAGTGGTGAATTTAGAAGATCACGAGATTGAATTGAACGAAGGTGATGTCATTGGAAGATCCGAAGAAGCAGTCTGGGTGAGAAAGTGCCAGACAGCTTTAAATACGAGAAGAATCAAGGATAATTCAACCATCACGGAACTTCTTGAGGAGAGTAAAAGCAACTTAACTTTTTCTCAAAACATGAAAGCCAAAAACCTGCTTCAGCGCTTTGCAGACTTGTTTTCTTCGAAAGAAGAAGACTTGGGAAGGACATCCTTGGTACAACACAAGATTGATACCGGAAATGAAGGACCTATCCGGCAACGAGCAAGGCGAATACCAATAGCCAAAGAACAAGAAGTTCAAGACATGCTGGAGGATATGAGAAAGAACAAGATCATCGAACCCTCTGCCAGTCCATGGTGTTCTCCTGTCGTCTTAGTTAAGAAGAAAGACGGGAGTATGAGGTTTTGTGTGGACTATCGACTCAACGACATCACTAAGAAGGGCAGCTATCCGCTACCACGCATCGACGACACTTTGGATACCTTGAGTGGCAAGACCTGGTTTTCGACATTGGACCTGAAGTCTGGATACTGGCAAGTTGAGATTCATCCAAAGGACAAAGAGAAGACGGCCTTTACTACAGGAAAAGGGTTATGGCAGTTTAACGTCATGCCATTTGGATTGTGCAACGCACCGGCCACTTTTGAGCGTCTAATGGAATGTGTACTGGCAGGATTAGTGGGAGAAGCCTGCCTGGTATATTTGGACGATGTCATCATCATGGGTCGAGATTTCGACGACCATTTATTCAACCTGGAAAAAGTCTTGAGGAAGATACGAGGAGCCAACCTAAAGCTGAATCCGAAGAAATGCAGTTTGTTCAGAAACAAGGTGAACTATCTAGGCCACGTCATCACTAGTGAAGGGATACAAACTGATCCAGCTAAAATAGAAGCCGTACAGAAGTGGCCAACGCCCAAGGATAAAACTGAAGTAAGAGCATTTTTGGGTTTATGCTCATACTACAGGCGCTTCGTCCAGGGATTCTCCGAAATTGCTAAGCCGTTGCATCGCCTGACGGAAGAAAAGCGAGGATTCTGCTGGGATGACGCTTGCGAGGATTCCTTCCAGAGATTGAGGAAATGTTTATGTGAGACTCCAATTTTGGGATACCCACAACCTAATGGACAATTTGTCGTCGATACGGATGCAAGCAACACGGCAATTGGTGGAGTGCTATCTCAAAAGCAAGGGGACAGAGAAGTTGTGATTGCCTACTTCAGTAAGTCATTATCGAAGCCTGAAAGAAACTACTGCGTGACGAGAAGAGAACTCTTGGCGGTGGTTAAAACAATGCAACATTTCAGCAAATATCTCATTGGCAGAAAGTTCGTGCTTCGTACTGATCATGCTGCTCTAAAATGGCTGCTCCAGTTCAAGAACCCCGAAGGTCAAGTAGCCAGATGGATTGAACAACTTCAAGAATACAATTTCCTCACTGAACATCGTAGTGGGAAGGCACATGGGAATGCTGATGCCCTTTCAAGAAGACCATGCCCAGAAGAGTGCAAGCACTGCGTCAAGCAGGAGTCAAAGGAGGAACTTGTACGAATGACAAGGACAAGCCCGCAGAGATCCTGGGAAGATGAGTCAATGAGAGAAGCTCAAGAAGATGACGAAGACATACGACTCATTGTTGCATGGAAGAAACGTGGCCATGAGAAGCCACGATGGTGTGAAGTTGCGCCTACAAGTGCTACCACCAAAGCATACTGGGCTCAGTGGGACAGTTTCATCTTGCAGGACGGAATACTTTACCGGAAATGGGAAACACCTAACGGTAGAGAGTTTCATCTGCAACTGGTAGTCCCAAGGGAAAGGATAAAGGATGTACTCCGCGAGGTACATGATGGCGTTTCTGGAGGCCACCTGGGTGTTAAAAGGACCTTGACCAAGCTACGGGAGAGATTCTACTGGCTGAACTGCCGAGCAGACGTGCAAGATTGGTGCCGGAAATGTACTACCTGTGCTGCAGTAAAAGGACCATCCACCAGGAGTCGAGGACACCTTCAACTTTATAACGTTGGTGCGCCTTGGGAGCGAATAGCAGTGGATATTGCCGGACCATTCCCTGTGTCGGAGTCAGGAAACAAGTTCTTCATGGTCGTCATGGATTACTTTACCAAGTGGCCGGAGGTATTTGCTATACCCAACCAAGAAGCAACGACCGTAGCCTCTAAATTGGTTGAAGAAGTTATATGCCGATATGGTGTACCATTGGAAATCCACTCAGATCAGGGCAGAAACTTCGAGTCAAACGTGTTTCAAGAAGTCTGCAAATTATTGGGCATGCACAAGACGAGAACCACTGCGTACCATCCTCAGTCCGATGGCATGGTAGAAAGGTTTAACCAAACACTGGAGAGGCATCTGGCGAAACTGGTTGACAATCATCAGAGGGACTGGGACAAGTACATTGCACCATTCCTTCTCGCCTATAGAACTGCAGAACATGAGAGCACGAAGACTACCCCGGCATATATTAACTTTGGAAGGGAACTAAGGTTACCGGTCGATCTTCTAACTGGAGGAGTGCCAGACAAACCGATCCCCGTTCAGGATTATGTCTCCGAACTAAGAGAAAAGATGCGAGACATTTATGCCATGGTACGAGAAAACGGCTTACAGTCGAGCGAAAACATGAAGACCAGATATGACCGGAGAGCAAATACCAGCGGCTTTGATGAAGGAACATTAGTTTGGCTACATAACCCGATACGAAGAAAAGGAAAGTCACCTAAACTACAGACTAGATGGGAAGGCCCGTACAAAGTGGTAACACGGATAAACGACGTCACCTACCGGATTCAACGACATCCGAGAGGAGCTCTAAAGGTGGTTCACATCGACCGCTTGGCACGTTACCACGGGAATAACGATGATGCTCGGGACGAGCATCTCTAAGAGGAGGGCAATGTCGCGAACGTGCTCGAATGTTCTCGACGTCTCGCGTCGCCACTGGAATCACGTGTTTACAACTATTCGTGGATCGAGAAAAAGAGATCATTCAAAACCGGCGTGACAGGCAAGTCAGGTAAAAATCAGAGGTACAGGCGACATTAATCTTTAATGCTTGTACTATATGGTACAAAATGGCTTACACATTAGAAGTTGTGTTAACCTTGAAGTTGTTTTGATCAAAACAAGTAACAAAAAAGGGCCATAAAAAATGGGAACATTCGAGGCGTATATTGAGGCATATAAATACCGCGACGGTGGCCGACAGAGTCAGTTCATTCTGAGCTTTCGGTGCGATAACTGCGAAGACTAATCAAGAGTGAGTTAACCTGCGACCTTTGCGATACCAACGGACTACGGACGACTCTGCGACTTGGAAGATTACTGTGATTGGACCAACGACTTCAGCGCGCTACGGACTTCGATTCTTCGTGTGATTTGGCTACGTTGAGTGTATCTGTGACCTGTTCATCGCTCAATAAATTCTTCTAACAAGTCAACGGTGTTTTATCCAAATCCCGAACCCCACGCTCGTAACAATATAAAGCTGAGTTTGTTTGTTTGTTTGTTTGTTTGAACGCGTTAATCTCGGGAATTACTGGTTCGATTAAAAAAATATTTTTGTGTTGGATAGCCCATTTGTCGAGGAAGGCTTTAAGCTATATAACACTACGCTGCGATCAATAGGAGCGAAGCATCAGTGAAAAATGTTGCAAAAACAGGGAAAATGATTCATATCGCGATAGTGTTTTCGACAACCACGCGAACGAAGTCGCGGGCACAGCTAGTTCTGACATATATCTCACATTGTAAAAGAATGCCTAAGTCTTGCCTAAGTACATTTTCATTTTGAAATTGAGATGAATTTTAGTGCATATATAATCTATAAGATTATATATGCACTAAAATTCATCCCTATACTAATATTATAAAAAGGAAAGATTTGATTGTTTGTTTGCATTGAATAGGCTCCGAAACTACTGGACCGATTTCAAAAATTCTTTCACCAGTAGAAAACTACATTATCAGGGAGTGACATAGGCTATAGCTTTTCCCGAAATTCAATGTGGTTCCCACGGGAACGGGTCCGGAACTTCACGCGGACGAAGTCGCGGGCAAAAAAGCTAGTAATATAATATAAGCAAAGTTTAAGAGAAGAGGATAAGGTTAGTCTTTGTCCCGCAAATCAAACGATGTTGTGCGAGTTTCGCTAGTGTTATTAACATTAAAGTATACGGAATTTTACACATATAATAGGCTTGCCGTAAAAAATGTAATTAGTCCGTCTTTTAGATTATTCAAAAATAAGGGCAATTCATTTTTTAATTTGTAAATTAAACCAAAAATGACATCTTTGTCAAAAACAAAGACACAAGGCAGAAAAATTTAGGAGTGGGGGGCCTATGACGTCACCCCGTGCGAACAAATGCCACACGGCGTGACGTCACACGTAACTTTAATGGGCTATATCTTTATAGCCCATTAAAGTTACGTGTGACGTCACGCCGTGTGGCATTAAGATATAGCCCATTAAAGTTACGTGTGACGTCACGCCGTGTGGCATTTGTTCGCACGGGGTGACGTCATAGGCCCCCCACTCCTAAATTTTTCTGCCTTGTGTCTTTGTTATTTTCTGTATAATCGAAAAAAGAAAAAATACGTGTCCAATATTTTTTTATAATCTAAAATACGGACTAAATATATCTAATGTAATGATTTTGACCCTGAAAGCAACCCTATTTTTCTTTCCTTTATATGATTGTTTTTTTTATAGTTGTTAGACAACTAGCTATTCTTATTTTGAAAGAAACGATGGAGCCAAGTGGAAGCAGGTAATAATTCCACCTCCCCCGGTGGGATTCGAACCCACGTCCTCTCGATATCCGGCCGAGTGCTCTTACCACATAAGTTACTGATTTTTAATATATTTTTTATTATAGGGAAGCTGACTTGAAGAGTGTCTGGGAGAGATACATGCGCGTCGTTGGAAAGTGTCTCATCACCATGTATCATTCTTGAACAAACTTCGCGCATTTTATAGATATTATATAGTCAAAAACAAAATAAGGGCCACTCGTGATTTCTAACTATAAACAACAACAATAAAAACTTAAATTAAAAATTTAAAAAACCCCCGACTTAAAAAACTTTCAAATCGCTCTAACCAGTGGAAGTTGCTCATTTCCCTTCATCAAATAGGAATAAGCTCGTGATCTTCAAACGGCTGAACAGATTTTAATGAATCATAGCTAAGAACACTCCCGCACAGGTCATCTTTCAAACAAAAAAAACTGCATCAAAATCGGATCATCCGTTTGGTTGCTACGATGCCACAGACAGATCCACAGATACACAAATACACACGTCAAATTTATAACACCCCTCTTTTTGTGTCGGGGGTTAAAAATTAACGTTTACAATAACATTGTAATGTTATGTTTCTAGTGTAAAATTGAGTCAAAAGGATCCACCAAACTGTAACCAAATTTTTTAGGAGAGGTAGGGCACAGCGGATAATCCGCTCTGCATCTGTCGCAGCCCGTCTGGGTTTTCCAGAGCTCCACTTGGGGGGTTGGGAAGGTTGGCAACGCGTGAGTGATACCCCCGGTATTGCAAGCGTCTCCAGGCTGCGGTGATGCTTACCATCAGGCGGGCCGTATGCTTGTTTGCCAACTTTGTGGTATAAAAAAAATCGTTGATAAATAAATAAATAAATAAATAAATATACATATATATAGGAACAAATCACACAGATTGAGCTAGCCCCAAAGTGAATTCGAAACTTGTGTTATGGGATACTAACTCAAAGATACTATATTTTATAACAAATACATATATAGATAAACATCCAAGACCCGAGGCCAATCGGTAAAAGTTCGTTTTTCATCATGACCCTTACGGGATTCGAACCCGGGACCTCCTGGGTGGCGGTGTGGCGTGGTAACCATTACGCCACGGAGGTCGTCAACCGTGATACCGTTTGTACTTTTAATTTATTGTTATTTTTTTGGTGCAATAAAGAATATTGTATTGTATTGTTGATACTTCAAATTAGTGGCCCTTTTTAGCTAGTATTTAATGATTTGTTATTGTGTGTGACACTTTTTTAAACTTTGTAATAGGTAAACTTCGTTTTTTCAGTCTTTTTTTTGTAAACACATAAGGCGTATTAGTCAGCCAATGAATGAGTTGAGCAATGCAGTAAATATGATTCAAGTTTCCTAAATGTTGCGTGAAGGGATTTACTTGAATTTATTTATCAATAGTCATATTGTACTATGTAATTACAAAGTTTCATAACGACGCTTACATTATTGGCATAAAAATGTTTGTTCATAGTTTCTCTAATCTGCTCACGTCTTTCATTGGTTGACTATATAGGATTTATGAAAAAATAATCGCGCGATCCTGAGGAACGTCACTTGGAAACGAACAAAAAGAAAAGTCTGAAAAAAATATATTTAAAACTGTTGTAAATAAGTATTTTATCACTATTTAGAGATTATAATAAATGTGAAACATGACTGTAGGTATTTATTTTGAATATAATATTTAGATTAAATCATTGTTACAATAAAAATGTTAGTTTTATTTATTAATCCTCCGCCAATCCACATTGGAGAGTGGCAGAGTACGCTCCAATCCCCTCCGATTGAAGGGAGACCCGTATCCCAGCAGTGGGATGATTATAGGTTGATATGAATGCCATTCAATAAAATGGAGAAAGAAAACCTGTTACGGCCTATTTTAGTCTTTTTCATTCTACCACCAAACCGCCTAGTGGGACAAAATGGAACGCAGTGGAACCTGTTCCACTTAATCTAGTAAAGCACTTTCCACTAGGTGGACGAAATCTTCACATAGTATAAAATGAAGTCGCGCAGTCTGTTGCTATGTATGCTAATCTTGAACACTACTCTCTATGTCTTATTTTTCTCTCTGAACACTACGTTTTTGATGCGTTTTTTTATATAGATAGAATGATTCAAATAAATAAATATATAGGGACAATTCATACAGATTGAGCTAGCCGCAAAGTAAGTTCGAAACTTGTGTTATGGGATACTAACTCAACGATATTATATTTTATAACAAATACATATATAGATAAACATCCAAGACCCGAGGCCAATCAGAAAAAGTTCGTTGTTTTTCATCATGACCCGACCGGGGATCGAACCCGGGACCTCCTGGGTGGCGGTCTGGCGTCGTAACCATTACGCCACGGAGGTCGCCAAATTTAAGGTTTATATCTATAATAAATACCCACGGGAGAGCTCAATACACGCAAACGAAGTTGCGCGGGTTTCGATAGTGTAAAATAAAAAAACAACACCTGGGTTTGGGAAAGATTATAAACAAATACGATTTATTTGCTTTATAAAATGTATATTATTTTACTAATAATTTATATTACTTAATATCAAATTATAATACAATATTATTTCTTGTATAATAATTTTTAATTTATAATACTTTGAAATATAGACAGAAGGCGTCGTTGCTACATAAACAAGGTAAGCAACGACAACCTCTGTCTGTATTCAGATGGGTTTCGAATTCTTACAACTAATCAGTACTAGTATACACATTATTTGAATTTGTAAATAAATAATTTCTACACAATTCACACAGCTTCATATAAGTTAAGCAATTGTAATTCTAGCTTGTATTTGGATGGGTTTAGATTTGTGTATCGATACACCATCTTCGAGTATCGTTATGTGCACATTCACCATGTGTATCTTTATATGCACATAAGTTAATCAACCATAATCCATACTTGTATTAAGATGGGATTATTGGCACTTCATATACCTTATGCCTCTCTCTCATGTGTCTCGTCAAGCTACTTTTGTCGCAGTACTTCTTCGGGCATTCCGTGCACACGAAACACTTCTTCTTTTCGCTGTGTGTCTTTATGTGCTCAGTAAAATGTCCCTTCTGACTGAACTTCCTATTACACACTTGACACTCATACGGTACACCACCTTTATGTATCTTTATGTGCACATAGTAATCGTTCTTCTTGTTGAATATCTCATTGCATAGTTTACAATGGTACGGTTTCTTCTCTTCGTGTATCTTTAAATGCACAATTAGTTGTGTCTTCTTCCGGAACAGTTTGCTGCAATGTGCACATTGGAAGGGACGTTCACCACTGTGTATCCGGAGATGGGATTTTAAACGGTTGCATGTGAATCTTCGCTGGCATATCGGACAAACAAATGGTTTTTCTCCTGTAATATTAAAAATCATATTAATAAGCAATAATCCTTCATCATGAAAAAAACAAGGAATTAACCTATAAGAAATAACTAAAAACTAAAACTACATACTAAAAATTCAACTAAATTCTTTTTATTATTCGTTGTATAATCGACATTTCACACGACTTGTTCAAAGAAAGTTAATCGAGAGATTACAGACTCGATGACATCACTATTAGGCGCAGTCACACCTACATCCCTAGAAACGTCATTTTGTTTAAAGTATTCCTGACTCGGACAATGTGGGCTTTATACAGATTTGTGTATCCCATACACTTACGGGAGGGGTACTTGGGTTATAGATCGTCAAAGAAGTCGATGTCTATCTATTAGGGCCTGTCCGTACTGCGAAATTTCACCGAATAAATTAGTATGGCTATGTCTAAAAATTCGCACGGTTAAATTTCGCAGTGCTGAAAGGCCCTTACTATAATAATTATAACTTTTTTTTTCCACTTCACTATACTATGGATAAATATACGTACCGGTGTGCGTGCGCAGATGCTTGACGAGTATGTCCTTCCGGTTGAAGGTGACGTCGCACACGTCGCACTGGAACGGCTTCTCGCCGGTGTGCGTGCGCACGTGCATCTCCAGGTTGCCTGCGTTAGAGGGAGAAAGATATAGAACACACTCCATGCCGACACTCGGCTCACCAGGCGAGTATCACCATACAAAATATATGAGCGAGAGACTGTTTTTATTACGGGATTAGACCCACCCGCTGGAGGATAGTGAACAATACACTCGACACACCAGGCGTGTGGCCGCAACAAGCATGGAATTGATAGACACGCCAGGCGAGTCGGTGAACGTGGTAATAGTTTACGTCACACGTATTTTTTTTTTAAAACCACTAGCTAGCAGTCATTGGACCATTTTGTCAATGGTCCCTTGTCACCACTAAGAAAATGGTCAAGTGGACACTAGAATTTGTGGTCACGTGCCCATTACCCGCTTATTGCTAAATTGGTCACTTATATCAAATACTATAGACGAGTAATACGCACAGCTCTTGACGTTTCTCATACAATGACTTGGCAACCTCCGTTCACCTCATGCCGCTAGGGGGCGCTATAACATTTTGCATACAAAAGTTTTGAAATCGTTCACCTCGTGCCGCCCTCATGCCGTAGGGGCGCTAGTGTCGCGTCTTGCCCGAATTCTTCCGAAGCTGTGCGTATTACTCGTCTATAGTATTTGCTTATATTGAATTAAAAGTATCAAAGCATTTATGTGCCAAAAACAGGTGACAATACGGTCTTACAGTTTGTTCACTAGTGTTAACACTTATATTGTGGTTTTTAAAATTCAATTTAAACGTAAGCTTACCTCTCTTGCAGAATTTCTTCTCGCACATCGTACAAGCGAATAATTTCTCTCCAACGTGAATCCGCATGTGTGTCTTCAGGTCGTCTTTCCGTTTGTATCTGATAATGAAAAATCTTAGTTAAATCATATTTATAGCGTGGCAGAGTATACTCTAATCCCCTTCGATTAAAGGCAGACCCGTATCCCTGCAGTGGGTTGATTATGCGTTGAAATGGAACCCCAGTATAGTGGTCACTTGACCCCACTATATATGTCATACCTTAGCATACATATCCGGCATCTGAAAGGTCTCTCGTCCACGTGCACCGTCAAGTGCTTGCCGAGGTTCCCCTTGTCGCCGAAGCGCATTTGGCAGATGAAGCACTCGAACGGCTTCTCCCCCGTGTGGATGCGGATGTGGTCTTTTAGGCGGGTGTTGCGGTCGAAACAACGGAAGCAGGTCTGCAATTAATGACAAAATAATAGTTATAGTTGAATAAAATCATGAACAAGAGAGGGGGGGGAGATGGAGGGGCAAGAAGGCGTCTAACTGTCACGAGGGCCCACAGAATAAAGAACATACCGAATCGCGGGTAGAGCTAATTATATTTTTTTTTTTGAAGAGGACCAACAAGCCCGCTTGTCATCTGATTGTGAGCAAGCACCGCTGCCCAAGGACATCCACGACTACAAGATCTTGGACGCGTTGCCCGTGCGTTGGTGAAAAGGGAGTAAGAAGCAGGTGGGGTATTAGGCTTCCCATATATCATATCACCGCTATTTCACTGTACATAGCGATAGAAAATAAAGGCATTTTATTTCATTATTGTCTACCATCAGGTGTCCCACTCGTTTGCCAACTTAACATACAAAAAAACACCATACCGGGCATTCAAATACTCTGTCCCCGAGATGAATCTTGGAATGTCTGTTCAGCGAGCTCCTCTGGCAAAAACTGTGTTTGCATTTCTTACATTTAAACGGTTTGTCTTTGTTTTCTGAAAGAAAAAAAAGATTTTTAAATATTAATTGATTTTATTTTTTCAATTATCTAACTGTAATCTTATTTTATTTTACTATTTAAGGGTCAATTCATACTAACGCAGCGTCGAAGCGCATCGAAGCGTCAATCCGAAACTTAACACAGCAAATTCAGCCGTACCTCCACGCACATATTTCTTGTTAGATAAAAAAAGACGCGCGAATTCACGCGCATTCGACGGACTGAGGTGAGGTTTAATTTTTAAAAAAACTACTGAGAAAAGAAAATTACACTAGTTCAACAGTTGAACTAAAGGGAGAACTACTGAGAATAAAGGGAGGGAACTAGGGCATAAACCACCTTTGTATCTTTATATGCACATACCTAGTTTTTTTTTGTTGTATTCACCACTTTTTATATCACAAGAAAAAAAACATAACCATATTAAGTATAGTAATTTAACTGTTTTTTTAATTCTTTCTAGACTTGCACATCTGAGTGCGACCAACGTCGAATGTTGCAATGTTCCTTATATTGTGGAGATAAATGTGAATTTGGAATACTGCTAGTATTAGTAGTCGTAGTATCCTTATTCTAACAAAAGTTACTCACCCTTAGAATTATATTTCTTCTTGTCCTCCTTGCTTATTGAATTAATTTTGACTTCAACTTCAATCTCTTCTTCTTTAACTTCATTTTTTAATTCAGTTTGTACACTATCATCTTGCAGAGCTGTATTTTAAGAAAAAAAATTTATTAAGTACTACACAACTAAGTAGGTAACAGGATTTAAATATTGAGCGAAATAGACGTTTGGTAAAAGGCTTGAAGAACATTATAGTGCCTAAGAGATGATCTGACTGCATGTATCACTCACGCGTTGCCAATTCAACTGTTGACCAAATGCAGAAGTAGATACTTACAAGTTCTACCACTGTCCTCTTCACTCTCATTTCCACTCTGTCTATCTTCTGGCTCCTTCTTAACATCTTCTTCTATCTTAATTTCAATTATACACGACTTCTCTCCATATTCGTTATCTCTTTCCTTCTTTATATTAACAAACTCTATCTGTCCCTCTTCTTCCCATATCGGTTCAGTTTTTATTTTAACATCGAGTAATGTTTGTACGGGATCTATGTTTACTGTGGTATTGAACGATTTGTTTTCATTCATATTGATAAGGTTATCTGAAATATAAAATAAACAAATTAAATCTATGAGGACAAATCACACAGACTGAGCTAGCTCCAAAGTAAGTTCGAAACTTGTGTTGGATACTAACTCAACGACACTATATTTTATAACAAATACAATATTTATATAAACATCCAAGACCCAAGGCCAATCAGAAAAAGTTCGTTTTTCATCATGACTCAACCGGGATTCGAACCCGAGACCTCCTGGGTGGCAGTCTGACGTGGTAACCATTACGCCATGGAGGTCGTCAAAGTATTATTGTTAAATAACAAAAAGGCCGTAACTGGTTTTCTTTCGCCATTTTCATTGTTTGTTATCCTTCACGGCTTAACTAAGTAGCCGATCATTATGAAAATAATGTACATATACCTACATATTGTCAGGGGTACAGAGCCCAACATAGGCTACTTTTTATCCCGTGAAAGTATGTCATTCCAATGGGAAAATATTTTACTACTATAGGTAGCGCTGCAATTGCGATGTCGGCCAACAGATAGCGCCACAAGTCGCGCTATGGGTTGTTTTGTTGTCAAACGAGATCTATGTCATAAAGTTAACCGCGAGCGAAGCCGCGGGGAAAAGCTAGTACATTATATAATTCATATTATGATTAAATAAGCTACTCTACTTTATTTATCGATATATTGATTTGTCCTGCTGTTTATTGTGTCTTGCTGGCCCTGCCCACTTCATACATTCGTTAGGTACCCTAAGGTTGCCCTGAAAAGATTGCTTTGAGCAATAAGGCCGCCTTGTTGCATATACACTAGTTTGTAACTTTTATTGTTTACTGTATCACTTGTTTGTGTAGCTTATCGATTCTATCTATAAATTACCAAAATTTCGGAAGCAAAACAAAATGACCACTGCGAAAAGGAAATTAAGTTTTTTTTATGCCACAAAGGTGGCAAAAACAAGCATACGGCCCGCCTGATAGTAAGCATCACCGTAGCCTATAAACGCTGGCAATATCACCCCCCCCCCCCCCCCCCCTCAAGTGGAGCTCTGGAGACGTTACTCACCGTAGGAACACAACATAGCCGAGACCAATGCTATTTGGCTACGATACGATGACGTAAGGTAGAGGTCCTTCGCCAGACGGGATGGTCCGATGTGAGCGAATGATCCGCTGTGCCCTACCTCTCTTAAGGTCATTTTGCTTTGCAAAATGGTAGTAGCTTATAGAGTAGATTAATTACAATATTCTTGTGGATGCGATAATGATGATAATATTACGAAAACCCATTAATTACTGTACGTTGATGCCTAACAGCCAAGCCAATAAAGGATAACCGACACTTTTAAAATTTTACAGGAGCGTGATTTAAAGGATAGTTAATGTCAAATATCAAACTAAATATAATGGTTTTTTGCCATTTTTTGTGTAAATGCAAACTTTCTAACACATGGAGAATATTCAATTTTCTCTTTATTTTGCTTACGTTTTTTCAAATCCTCAACATCCGTTTCTACCACTGCAACTTCCTGTAGTTTGTTTTCATTGTCAATTAAACTTTCTACGGGTAATTTGGATTTGAGTACTTCAATTATGTCTGTCAGTTTCTGGTTTCTCGATCTAAGATATCTACACTGACGTACTAATTTTTTATTTTTGACAACTAAAATTCTTTTAGCAACTGTCATTTTTCTTATGTCTTCCTTTAATTTTATTTTAATAGCACTGTCCAATATAGATTCCAAATCAAATGCGTGCACATTTAATAATGTATTCGGCGATTGGTTTCGGTGATTTTCCGAATCTAGGGGGTTGTCTAATGGCACAGCAGACTTTTTTAGAAAACGTCGTCCTTTTTTGGTAGTACAATAATCTTGCTTGCGAAAGTGTTCAGAACAAACACGAGTATGCTTTGTTGGTAACCAAGTATCTTCACTTCTGTCATTTTGCACGAATTTTATCCATTGCTCTCTTTTTTCGTGCCCGGGTCCGGGAAATCTGGAAAAAAAAAGATTGTTTCCGTATGCTTGTTTGCCGCCTTAGTGGTGTAAAAATAAAGATACAATTACTGTACTCAGCGCAATTTATTTAAAAATTAATGAAATTTCACTACGTCAAACAATCCAACAATCCCAAAGGCAATCCTAGTACATCTTACAAACATAGGTACTACTATAATAAATAAGAAAATTAATAGTTTTTTTTTGTATCCGAGTTCCCCACTTGACTATTAATAGGTTCGGCAACGCGTCCATAGGATATGGACCGTTTGCCACCCTAGTGATTTAAAAAAAAAACTTCGTAACAAAATTTGAATTTGTGAAACGTGGTTCGTTATAAATAATAACTATAACTTACCTATGAAAAGATATTTCCTCAGAGTTCTTTAAATTTCTAGAAGAATTTTTGCAGTATCTTAGTACGCAACCCGGCATTTTCGTAAAATCAATAGGTACCTAAAATATAAAAGTCACTTTCTATTAACTTATAATATAATATTAATTTCCTTTCCTATCTATTTCAATTTGGACCATCTGTTTCAAAATTATTTTATCATTAAAGTGTTGGTAGTGCTGCTCGCTCTCTAAAGAGTAAGCGAGATGGCAATATCAATAGTCCAAGATGGATTCTACTCCAACAAAATGATGTTTAATTATAATAATACTAGCTTTTCCCTGCGGTTAATTTTATGACATAGATCTCGTTTGACAACAAAACGACCCATAGCGCGATTTGTGGCGCCATCTGTTGGTCGACATCGCAATTGCAGTGTCACCTCCAGTAGAAAAAAATATTTTCCCATTGGAATGACATACTTTCACGGGATAAAAAGTAGCCTATGTTAGGCTCTGTACCCCTGACAATATGTATAAAATTTTTCATAATGATCGGCTAGTCAAGCCGTGATGGAATAACAAACAAGCAAACACACTTTCAATAATATTAGTAAGTATATTATGAAGTCAAAGTTTAACTTAACTCGGCATGAAAGCCGGTATTGAGCCGAACTCCCACCCTGAAACCGAAAAAAAGGAGGTTCATCATCCCTACCCACAAATATTGTATCCCCAAGTTTGGTGATGATATTCTGCATAATTTCAATATCAATCCGTGAATCCAGGCTGTCGCAATAGTGCTTCAGGCTACTATTCTGGTGGCTCCAATCTTAATTGGCACTACTGTTTTGTGGCTGTGTTGCTGTAATGGTTTAGCTTTCCATGTCTTTATTTGATTTTTCAGTACTGCATCTTTTAATTCCGCATCAGTGTAAGTATTGTCCTGTTGTCGTCCTAGTTCATCTAAATTGCTTTTACATTTTTATATATTGAGTATTTGGTTCTATTTTTATCATGCAGTACTACTTCCTATTAAATAGTCGTCCTTTTTATCTAAGTATTCTTTATATTTTATTATTTGTGTAGCTCCTCTATATTAATTAATCCTCTTCCTCCCATCTTCTATTGGTATATACATATAATCTTTCCACTTCTGTATTGTCTGTGTATTTTATTTATTGCAAGTAACTTTCTTGTTTTAGTGTCCATCTTCTTTAAATCACTTGTTTTGTAGTTAACTATTCCAAAAGAATATAGCAACTGGTACTGCATATGTATTCATTGCTCGTTTATGATTTCAAGAGTTAAGGTGTGTGTTTGTTAAATGCGTTACTCTTTTCAAGTGCTCCTTCTGTATTTGCGCTCTCAGTTGTTTGTGTTCAATAATCCCTGCCTCATGAATCCCTAAGTACTTGTATTTATCCTTTTCTTTCAGGTGTTCAAAAGTTTCTCCACTAATCAGCACCTGTCCCTCACCCGCGACGTCACTTCTTCTCCCAGATTGCAAAATTAGAATGTTACATAAATTTGTAATAATATGTCGCTCATTTTTCACTAAATATTTGTACCGCCTAAGCTCCTTATAATATCATTTAGAAACACGTAACCCAGACCAAACGACGCAGGAAAAAAACTATTCTAACGATGTGTACAAGTCCATTTTCCAAAAAATGGCGCTTATCCCTTTTTGGCTGTTAGGCTTCGATGTACTCTTTGACAAGAGAAATAAGTGCCTATGTAAACACCTACCTATTCTCTGAAATCTTATAAATTCCCATGGGAATATTTTATAGAGACCTACTAATCGGGCGTTGGCAAAGACGAAGAAAAGGGATATCAAGACACTCTGACCGGAAATGATATATTGATTCGCTACTTTGTCGTATTTTGTGTAAAAATCGATGAAATTAAGATACTTACTGTCTATAATGCGATCTAATTAGTATTTCTTGTTGTTTATTATTACGATAACACTTTATTTACTGTCACAAATGCTTAATTTATCAATCTTTTTGGCACATAACAAATACATAATGAAGAACTGATTACACTTTAGTTATTTGTGTAATTTACACCGTTTTTCGAGTGAATATTACTATAAGAGAAATTATATTGATGTATTGTTATATTTAAATTAAATGTTTAGTCACAAAGTTACAAGTGAAAGGGAAAACCACGGAAAAGCGTGAAATTTTCTATTCAAAACACGGACACGAAACGCGAAATCACAATCACGGATTCAACTGGTGTGAAGTTTGCGACTGAGTGACATGACAGCTGCTAGTGCTGCTACTGTCACTTGATTTGTTTGAAGCTAGTCTAGTGTTGAACTGTGAAGTGAGTGACTGTTTACTTATGGCGGAAACACACTACCGTGTCGGGGCCTGTCGTGTCGCGCCAGAAGCATATCGCGTTCATACATTTTATATGGTTAGGAGCACATTTGTAGGGCGTGTCGTGTCGTGACTCGCTCTGTCGTGGCGCGGACTGCTGGCCGCCGATTGCGCCACGGCGGTGGTGGGGGTTATGACGCGACACGACACGCCCTGCAAATGTGTTTCTATACCCGCGCGCGGTTCGTGGCGCGAACAAGTGTACGCTTTTTTTTTAAATTTATTTTTGCAGCGTGATAATGAGTTACTAGGTACTAGATTCCTGATAAATATACTTAAATGCTTTTTTTTGTAAATAAATACCATTATACATTATAGAAAACACCCAGACAAAGGCAAACACTGCGAGCTTCTGTTCAGAAATGAAAGAAATAAACGTCTGGCGTTTATTTCGTTCATTTCTGAACAAAAGCGCGCCCCAACACGACACGTAAGTGTGCACACCCACCGTCACGACAGAGCGCGACACGACAGGCCCCGACACGGTAGTGTGTTTCCGCCATTACATTTGATTTAGTAATGTTATCACATCGATTTTAAATTATCGATATTTTAATTGATGTATTGTGTTAAAGTTAGTCAGGCAAAAAAACAAAAGTCTAGCAAGGTCATGGCAATAGGATTAAATTCGTAGTTTAGAAAGGAAATATTCTATGAGTAAAAAAAATTTAACTTCTAAAAATATCGATATCTACATTTTGACGACCTCCGTGGCGTAATGGTTACCACGCCAGACCGCCACCCAGGAGGTCCCGGGTTCGATCCCCGGTCGGGTCATGATGAAAAACGAACTTTTTCTGATTGGCCTCGGGTCTTGGATGTTTATCTATATATGTATTTGTTATAAAATATAATATCGTTGAGTTAGTATCCCATAACACAAGTTTCGAACTTACTTTGGGGCTAGCTCAATCTGTATGAATTGTCCCTATATATATAGCAGCAAAATTAATATAAGTTGCTTTTTGGTTTCCGTAGTAAACTACAAGTAAATGAAAAACGCCATTTTTTATATTTTAAGTTTTATTTTTATTATCATCGGTCAGGTAGGTACAGTCAAGTGCACGACACGCTTTACACATTACATTTGAACTATATCTTATTAAAAAATAAACTGTATATGTAAAACATTACTTGTATTTGACTATAGGTACTCAACAATTTATCAATTTTATAAATGAAAATATCTACATGATTCTATAAGTCATATTCATAATAAAAGATTTCAATCTTGGCGCAGCAGGTAGGATTTCCGTCTGCGCCACTTCCGTCATGGAGATCCGGAAGAAATTTGGAAGTATAATGTTAAAATACTAACTACGAATTGGACCTCTATGTAAATAATACACAACAAATTCCTAACTAGGTACATTCATTTCAACAAAGTTAAGATTACTAATGAGCAAGATTCATGAAAATGCACATGACATAATGGTGACAGTCTTGACAACATTTTTAACTTGTGACAAGTTAGACGAGTTACAAAAGCACCGATATTATAATAATTCATTATACTTGGCATAACATTTTCAGAGAAATTTAATAATAGTCTTTGAACCTTATTGTGATAACGTAACGTTATGTGCTTTATTGCAATAACGCAATTTGTGCTTGATCCGTGTGTATTTCTTAATGATCTATATTTTAAACCATACGATTGTGTAGATCTTTTATTGCATGTATTTTCCAAGTATATTGGAACGAATTACTTAAAAAGTTGAAAATAATATCCGAAAACAACAATTGCTATAAATAGAAAAGTTTTATCGGACTATCACTATTGTTTGTCTGGCATTCTCACTTTTAAAATAGGTATCACGATGTATATGTTACCGAAAATGTATGAAATCCGGAAATGTATGCAGTTCTTAGGAAATGTGTTATTATAAAGAGAGCCTCAAAAGCCAAGCGACCGCAGGGAGCGCGGCCACCTTTATAATAACACATTTCCTAGGAATTGTATACATTTCCGGATTACATACATTTCCTGTAACATAAACACAGAAACTTTATTTATCGTAATCAACCTCAACTAAGGCCACTTAATGTTGGTCTAAAAATTGCTATACTTACATCTATCACAATAATAATATCCGGGACAAGCCCACCGCTGTGTCTCCTGTGTAGCCAGGATCAACAACGGCGACCTCAGATTGACAATAAGCAATGAAGCTTATTGACGTCCCGGGGAAGAAAACTACAGCTGTCTTGGAACTCACAACGAATTTAATCAGAACGATATTAGACGGAGTAGGAAGAAGTGAAAGGACTTCAGATCATTTCGCCACTCGTGGCTGCTAAAACACAGCCGTCCAAGATCCCCCCAACCATTATGTCTTTAAAGATCTATCTTAAATCAATCCCTCCCCTATGCCCCGTTTTCTTTTACTCCGTTCGCACCGGCCAGCAATAGGGCATGCGCTGGCGCCAGGAGTACAGCTGGTAGTCGTGACAAACCCCACGCGCCGCATAAAGACCACTCCCAACCTGGAAGACGAAGAAAAGGCAGGCATTATGAACAAAATAAACATGAATTTCTTATAATTTATAAATAACTAGAAGCCTTCTCCGACTTTTTTAAGGATTTTTGTTGATTCTATTTTTTTTTGACAATTTATTATAGGCTTAGCCACACAGGAATAGTGTAGCTTCCCAGCGGTAAAAATAACTTTTAAAATAGCTCTAGTAGTTTCGAAGCCTATTCAATGGAAACAAACAGTCAAATCTTTCCTCTTTAATCTATCTATATATTATTATATAAAAGAAAGTCGTGTTTGTTACAACACTTATAACTCGAGAACGGCTGGACCGATTGCCATGGTTTTTGATTTGTTGGATTTGTTTCCGTCCCGAATAGCAGAATACATCTTAAAAACAATGAAAACTAGGGTAGGGGTAGGGTATCGGTAGGGTGGGGTAGGGTAGGGGTAGGGTAGGGGTAGGGTAGGGGTAGGGTAGGGGTAGGGTAGGGGTAGGGTAGGGGTAGGGTAGGGGTAGGGTAGGGGTAGGGTAGGGGTAGGGTAGGGGTAGGGTAGGGGTAGGGGAGGGGTAGGGTAGGGGTAGGGTAGGGGTAGGGTAGGGGTAGGGTAGGGGTAGGGTAGGGGTAGGGTAGGGGTAGGGTAGGGGGAGGGTAGGGGTAGGGGAGGGGGAGGGTAGGGGTAGGGTAGGGGTAGGGTAGGGGTAGGGTAGGGGTAGGGTAGGGGTAGGGTAGGGGTAGGGTAGGGGTAGGGTAGGGGTAGGGTAGGGGTAGGGTAGGGGTAGGGTAGGGGTAGGGTAGGGGTAGGGTAGGGGTAGGGTAGGGGTAGGGTAGGGGTAGGGTAGGGTAGCGGTAGGGTAGGGGTAGGGTAGCGGTAGGGTAGGGGTAGGGTAGTGCCTCTAAGGCGGAACAAAGTTTGCCGGGTCAGCTAGTAATAGTATAGAAAATAAAATTAGAAATGTTTAGTATATTATGTTAAATTAAAACTCAAATCTCACCGTGTTGTAGTGCTTTGGGCACGGCGCAGAGCGCAAGCGTACGGGCATCTTCCGAAGTCAACAGCCCGCAGCGTGCGTATACGCAGCATGCTGCACAGCTCGAGAACACGTAGCACAATTCTGTGGCGCAGATTAAACTAATTTATTTAAAAAACGGTCAGTATTTTCGAGTTTCTTTTATTAAATACTACCCGCTTTGCCGTAGGAATTTTGAAATGTATTGTAGACTTTCCTCTTCAATCACCCTATCTATTTAAAATAACACATCAAAATCCGTTGCGTAGTTTTAAAGATCTAAGCGTACATAGGGTCATACATTTTAAATACTATGTAAAGAAGTCTATAAAAAAATCGATGTAGGATCGGAGGAGCTCGATGGCGTCCCTGTGTTTCGCACTCTAAAACGAACACGCAAGTTAAGCAACGTCAACCCTAGCCAGTCTTTGGATGGGTTTCGTTATATCGAGCTTCTCCGTGCGTCGGAGGGCATGTTAAGCCGTCGGTACCTGCTGTTGTCGATGGATGACAGTCGCTAAGCCAAACCGGTGGCGTTCAGGCGGCTTGAAAACACTGGCCTCTGCCAATCCGCATTGGAGCAGCGTGGCAGAGTATGCTCCAATACTCTTCAATTGAATGGAGATCCGTATCCCTGCAGTGGGATGATTACGGCTTGATATGTTGATCAAGATATATTTACCTAATAACAGAGTGACAAGGACATCCCCCACGTACAAGCTCCCCTCAGCTTCTGTGAGCCTGGTGCAGCAGTCTGCATATAGGAGCACTAACGCAACCAGTTTCGGCGCCGAAGCTGGATGAGGACGGGGACGAAGAACTCCTGCTATAAAGGGGGGTAACGCGAACAGAGAAGGAAGGATGGAGGAGAGTGGGGGGATTGGTGCTCGGCCGCACTATGGGGGTAACAAAACATTGTTTTATAGTTTAAAAAACATTTTCAGCATTAAAACATGAACAGGTATAAATATAATGAGCTCGTCTCCTAAATTGAGATATTAAAAAAATTGTATAATGTTTTATGATTATTTATATTCATTATTTATTTCATTTCATTTCATTTCATTTCATTTCATTTCATTAACAGTAAAAAAAAAATATAGATATCTTAATAAATTACAAAGTTTTGGATACGCTTATTACTCACGGCCTCCTAGTTCGTGACCTCATCCGACACAATCAGATACAAAATTGAAATATAATTAATTAAATATTTAAAAAAATCCAAAAGTGGTTGCTTGCTACTACTAAATCCGCGTCGATTAAAAATAACATGATATTTTACTATACTACAGGCGACGAACTCATTCTATTGCGTGAGAGAGTAACTAACATCCATACATGCATCAATCCATAGGACACTTACCAGTATAAACATACCGAGTGGTGTTGCGACCAATGACGTAACATAACAAGCGGCGACGGCGACCGCCGCACCGGGACTCGAGCACACCGCCAGCGAGAGCCAGCCACAGGGGCCGCCAATGGAAGACAATAAGGCTCTAGTGGATAAAAAAAGATTAAAGTAAAATCATTTGTTCAGAGATTTGGCCCTCACAGGCACTTTCTCTTGTTGAAGTGTACAAATAGATTTATTCATACAAATCAATTTTATTTATAATATTGACTTGTATAAATAAATCTACTTTATAAACCACCATTTCGGAAACAAAAGCAAAATGGCCACTGGTAAAGGAAACCCAGTTAGAGTGGACACAGAAGTGACATTCTATGATATATGAGTAGATGCCTTTTTCATCTACCTAAATCTACAATTAATTATTTTATGGTTGTTAGCGATTTTTTAAGTTCTTAAAATGTAAGCAACAAAAATAAACCATTTTCTTTCTTTCTATAATAGTCCATACTATTCTATTTTTTACATACCCTTTAATAATTCTGTAATCAACAACATCTTCGAAAGCGGCTACGGTAACAACGCTGAGCGCAGGCGCAGCGATGTGAGCATGCGCGACGCACATCGCGCACAGACGAGCATGTTCGCGTAGCTCGGCGCGTGATATGCGCGATCGACATCCCGCCGCGTAATATATGTATGATAGTGGAATCAATGATGTGTATTCTGTGTGAAGCAGTCCTGTAAAAGGTCACAGAATTATTTATCATCGTGGTATTAGACAAAGAACCCCTTGATGGAGTTCACAGCTATATTCCGCTGTTCCGACTGTCGTCTATCGTTTTATCTTATTAAAATGAGTAATAGAGTAAAAAGATACAAATTTTCATACACTAATTTGCATTCAATCTTAAAGTCAAATTTGAAAAAGAAAGGAGAAATAAAAAAAAATGTAAAATTATTACTAAAGTGTTTAATACAATTATTTTAAAGTTCAAATTTATAAAACTGTTTCATTTTCATGAAATACTGAGGAATTATTTCACAATAAAATGGCCAAACGTACGTTTGTAAGATCTACAACACTTATCGATATGCTATGTTTGTTTACATTTTGTTACAAGTTAAAATGAAAGCTTTTTACATTTTAAATAAGTGTTACAATGGGCAATCACTACCACTCGTTTACTTAAATGTACGTGATCGCAAGTATCGCTACTACCATAATGTGCTTTTTCCGAATTTATTTCTCAAAGTATTTTTAATTTTTCGTGTGAATTCTGATTGTATGTGAATTCATGTAACATGCACGTTATTTTCAATGTGCTGTATTGATTTTATCATCTGCAATCTCACGATTACAGTAATAGTGAAATTAGTAAAAAATCTAGAAAATTCTTGAGATAAAAACCCATCTACGAAGCTGGAGAAATGAGTCTAGTGTAAATCTTCTAATGATAAAATTTGCCTATTTATTATATTTAAAAATGGTCGTCTTTTATCGATTATCGATAACTATCGTTTTTCAATTTTGAAGTCACAACCTTATAAAAAATCAAAATTAAATTTTTTGTTTGAAAAAAACCTTGCCAGAAAAAAATGGCTTAGTAATGGCAGGTTACAATAATTTAAAAAAATACATTTTGCGACTTTTTAAATTGAAAAATGATGTTCTATTATATTTTTTAGTTTTAGGTTTTAAACTTACATGTTAGCTCTAAGGAACTTGCCAGTTGCAAGAATTTAATGCTTGTCTTATACGCAGGAAATGGGCTTCCGGTTCTCTCTCTTACCAAACGAATTAGCAAATTCATCTGCGAGAGGCATCTAGGTAAAAGGTATATGTGAGAGGGGTAGACTACCTAGACCCACGAATATCACAACAACCTATTCTAATATTTAACTGCATTCTATTCGTGGAATTATTACCTACCACAGAATTATTACAGTACTATGAAATATAGCGGCTCGAGCAGGCTCGAGGCAGTTGCACCCTCTCACAGAAAAGTAAATAAAAAAACGTAATTTCAAATAGTTTAAATTCTTGCAACAAGCATAATAAATTAACTAGGTTTTTTTTTAGAATAAAATGTATTTGATTACATGGCCGAATAGAGTGCAATGCTTCTACCATGATCTAATGTAAACATGCAGTGTAGGTAGTTGCCTCCGGGAGCTCCGAGTCGAGGCGCCAACACCGCTAGCAGAATGGAGAATAATACACCGAATATCAACCATCTTTTCTTCACTTCCTCCCAAAAATCTATGTTATAATCACTTTTATATCTACCGTTACACTGTCTTTTTACTATTGAGCTCACAGCAACACTATCCATGTTTATTTTTAATGAAAAACTTTTATAATCACATTTGGTTTTTGGTTATAGCACAGAATTAAATACATTGTTGTAGTGCTTTAAATTCGTGCAATGGTGGTCGGGCCGCTTAAGTAATGGTTTAAAATAGAACAGAATGAATATGTTTTGCATTTTTTAAATGCGGCACCTTGGAAAAATCAATTGTGTTGTGTGAAATATTCAAAACATCGCGTTTACCGCGCATCTGCAGTGCCGAGTGCCGTTTTACCGCATCAGACGTCACGCACGCCACTCTATTTGCTGACTTTTGTGTTCCGTTCCGTATTTCTATCTTCTCTTCATGTTTCAAAATACATTACCTAATAAAGAATGACTAAATAATAAGTATTCATTAGTAATATGTATGAGTAACAAGAGTAAGTTAATTTTTCAATATAATATCAATGATAAATTAATTATGTATTTTCAAATAACTCCCGTTTATTGATTCCATGAAGAGCATTTAGGAGGAAAACGAAACGTACTTTTTAGCGAGAATCTGGAGAATCTAAATAATTATCTATCTCTCTTGAACAATATTAAAATTGCATATGACAGAAAGAGATCACAACATCGTGTGTACAGCTCACTCAAGAGTGTTTCTGTCATTTTAACAATCAGCTGTTTATTTAGGTTATGTTTTGACATATAAATAAATGAATATAGTCGTATTTTTAGATAAATACGTAAACCTGTTTTTATCCTAAGTTATTGAATATAATTTCGATTAAGGAATGTTGGCGAATAAAATGAAACATCTCGGTGCTTCGGCATCGCGACATGCTCCCATCATAAGGTTAGTAATCAAACATTTTATAGGCGGCTTTTATTCCCGCTCCTCGGGGCAAATATTTATGTGATGACATTTGTCTGGGGTCTCGAATGGGGGTATGGTTGTTTTCTATACATTATAAGTATCAATTTACTATAATATCACCCATTGTCTGGTACTCATAACACAGGCTGGTTAAGCCTAGTTCACTTTGGGACCAGTTAGCGCTGTGTGAATTATGCACAATTTACTTATTTCTTCTAAAACGGACTCCAGGGATTTTCCGTTCAATTTGTGTTGTGTTTCAGCTCCGTCCGCCACAAAGCCGCATATGAAGGAGATGGCAAAACGAACATCCGCATCCTGAATATGGAGCCAGACTCGGGACTCATGATCGACTCTTACGCCACAGTAAGCTTATGATATCTTCCTTTATAAATTTAAGTGATGAGTAGATTATATTTTATTTTGAAATTGAAATTTGAAAACCATAAAATCCCAAATATCTAGAGAACCACTAGACATTGGGGTGGTTCATTTTGTTGCTTTTGAGCCCCCCAATGTTCGGGATGTATGTCGAATTAAAAGTACTGTATAATCCAATGTTTATTTATTAATAAAATATTTATACTTCATCTCTTACAGTACGGCTTTAGACTGAACAATGGTGTCACAGTGCTGGGACCAATGGCCATATTTTCCAGGTGAACTCATGTTGTATACTAGTGAAAACAAAATAAGGCCCACTTTTACTATTATTTTTTAAGTTATAACAAACTATTTGATATGATATGAGTAAGTTATTGTTTTTGTTTTGGTTTTTTGTTTTTGCTTAATTAGAAAAATTCCTTGGGGTGGAGTCCTAGTGACCTATAATACAGGCCTCGCCTAGCTTAGGCACCAGTCTCCCACATTTCACTTGTATAATGCTGCCATTCATTGTATTTTTATTTTGTGTGTAACAGATGGTAATGGTACTGCTGTTTTATTTTTCTAGGCTTAAGACTTTGTAATTGTTACCTTTGTGGGAGAAATAAATATATTTATTATTATTATTATTTTTAAAACGTTAGAGATACTTACGTCAACCTTTAACATATTACAATGTTATTGTAAATGTTAAGTTGTGTTCTTTATAGTAGGTATGAAATTGCGAGGGGTCGTCTTAGAGTTACTTCTACGATTGTATATGTGAATGTATTTAAGGACGGTGCTGTCGTGGCAGGTGCACAACTCGGGCGATATCACCGAGGACTCTCTGCGGCTCTTCAAAATTCTGCAGCCCAAGATCGACCTGCTGGTGAGTGACTGACGCGCGCACCAGCAGCTTACTGATTATGTTAATTAAAATAAAAACATTATTTTGCAAGTAGATTTACAGGAAATACAATGTTGTATGCACGTCAAAACGTGCACTTCGACGTGAATGGCCTTGAATAGAAGTGCCGCAAGAAACTCAACAGATAGCCTCATAATATTAAGATCTCGCGGTGGTTGTTGCATATCATATTAATTGCTGCAATTCATCTCGGTCAGAAGATGTCCGCTCTCCCACAGCTTCTAAAGTTTAATAATAATAATGATAACCTGTTTCTTTACAAGGTGATTGCATTAAGATGGAAACTTGCCTCTCTATGTAAAAACTTGAATGCTGTACTAAGTATCCTTCTGTTTCACGTTCCGCATTCGGCTGTGATTGTAACGTTCATATGCACATTGTCGTAGTGTGCGTAACCTCGACAACGCTCGTCAAATCTCTAACGCACGCATAAACAATGTGCATGATGTGAACGTTACAACATTTTCATCAGGTGATCCGCTCGCTTGCTCGCCGGCTGTATGATGTCGATATTTTGTAATGATTTCCAACTTGTCCAGATCATCGGCATGGAGACGCACGAGCGCTCCGCCATGAACGCGCCCTTCCGAGCCGCTCGCGCGTTAGGCCTCAACGTGGAGATGCTCACGGCCGAGCATGCGTGCTCGACCTTCAACTTCCTTAATGCTGAGGGCAGGTGAGGGTTGCCAACTTCCAAATAGACTAGTTAACATGTCTTTACAAACTTACTACTGTAAATTACTAAATTGTCCGAGTTGCCTACATCGAAATTCAAAAGTAATAAACGCGGACACGGATGCGTATTGCCTCCTAGCTAGATCATGGTACAACACTCGGTATACATACTTGAAGTAAGCGTCAATTCATACTAGCGCAGAGTCGTAGCACATCGAAGCGTCAAATTCTTCACAATCAAAGCAAAGTCGCCAATTCGTGCGCTTTCCCACGCTTTTACATTACATTTGACGTGCTAGTTCGCCTAGTAGCCGCTTGTGAGCGCCCCAATCAGCGTTGATCGCGCTCAGATGCACGAAATCTCTAGAATGCGCTCGAATTCGCGAGTCTTTTTTTGTCAGTGAAGAAATATGCATCTTTCCTGTCTCTCCAAATAGTAAGTATCTTGTAAGTTTGACGGCCTTTCCCACTTATTTTGCTGTTTGTGCAGGTCGGTGGCGGGCGCCCTGATCCCGCCATTGAGCATCGACATGAACGAGGACGACATGCTGCAATCGCGCTTGCACTACGACAACCTATACGATGCGCCACTTACACTTTAGACCACTTGATTCTGGCAGAAATTGTTAATGGTTGCCACAAATGGAAAGAAGAAGTTTTTATTTAGTTAATTGTACATAATATAAGTAGTTTTATTTATAATTATCGTTGTTAAATAAATAATTTGAAATTAGATCATCTAATTTTATTTTCTTTAGTATTCTAGAAAACTGATAAATACGGGGCAGAGGAAGTGGCCCATGAATGATACATGGGGTAAAAAGAGATTCTTTTTAAAAATGAAAAATTAAACCGTACAATGCGCTAACCAGGTGATTTGCTCAGGTGATTTAAGTGGAACAATCCTAAATAGCAGACTATTTTCAACATCTTTCAGCGTATTGGTCGTATCCACTAACTATCCACCTGCGTACTTCACTTGTGTGGACCGGTGGCATTTTTTCTTGCCGGTGGTGATCCTAAGTATTCTACACAGACCATAACTGTGAAATTTGAACACATTTGACAATAAATTCGAAAATGTCTAGTGGTGTCGGGTCGGGCCTTATTGAGCGTCCGTACTTTAAATAACAAAACACCGTTAAAAACTAAACAAATTTGTATTTCACTAAACAATTTTACACAACTGTACAATAAATAATGGCGAGTATACACCGCCTAGAGGAAGTGCGCGCCGACGCCGAACTGCAGGCCGTGCGCGGGCGCGTCGCCGGGCAGCGCGCGCAGCGGCACGCAGTAGTTGAGCTCCAGGCGGGCGGCGCGCCCGAGACGCAGCGCCACGCCGCAGCCGCACGCCGCGCGCGCAGAGCCTAAGCCCTCCAGCGACGCTGCGGAAGCGAACGACGTGTCGTGTGACGTGGGTGCTAGTGCCAACTAGGACGAGCATACACGTCGCACCAATACTCACCGTCCGCGGACAGGGCGCCCGCGTTCACGAACAGGTGCGACCTCAGAAGGCCGGCGAGGCCGCGGCGCGCCGAAGTGAACGGCAGCGGCACGAACACGTGCAACGCGCCCGCCCAGTACAGCTGTGGAATTACATGCTGCTGTTAGAATTTAATTATTGTTGCCCACCTATGAAGAAATCAAAAAGAAGGACCGGGGAAGAAAAGTGAAAGGTAGTAGGGAGCAGGAGTGTTAGGTTACCTTGCCCCCCACGGCCTGCCCGTCCTGGTGGGGGCCGACGCCCCTCTGCCGGAAGCCCCGCAAGGAGGTGGGCCCCCCCAGGAACAGGTGGTCGGGGATGTCGCTGCCGAACATGTCGTGCAGCACGCCTAACGCGCCGGACAGCTGCAACACCTGCAAGAAGACAACATATTCATGTTATGTTATGATAAATTGGAACAAGGGGGCTTTCACCGTAGATGCAACTCACCGCGTTTTCAGCAACTGGTACGTTGGCCTGCGCCAGCAGCTCTGTCTTCAAATGCGCCACGCCGCCGCCGAGACCCGCCACCTGCCCAACAGATGGCGTTGCTAGTTAGATTCGAGCACAAAGGAAAAGACGGATTAGGACGGATGGCAGGTCGATACCTCGCTGCAGAACTGCACGAAGACGCCCCTCGAGGGGAAGATGGGCTCGTCGCGGTGGTCCACGCTCACGATGTGCCGCAGCACGGACTTCATCTGGGGACCTGCGGAGAGGCGGCCATTAGTTGGCTGGCACCGGGTGGCCTTGTGCGGCGTAGTAAGGGCGCTCACCGCTGCTCTCGCGCACGCGGAAGCTGGTGGTCTTGCTGAGCACGGCGGTGTCGCGCACCAGCCCCTCCCACTGCAGGTTGTGCTTGGTCTGGACACGAAACACAAACACATTTATTCAGAAATTAGGCCCTCACACGTACTCTCTCTTGTCAAAGTGTAGATCCCAGAAAACTTCTTCAGCAAAAGTTAAAAAACAGTTCTGCGCAGTTTCGGTATTTTGCTCAAGAAGTTTGTCGGGGTCTGTACAAATAATATTGATTAACAAGTCTACTCCAGTCCCTTTATTGCGAAAAGTGGCTGGATATACCGTAATTTATCTAATATAAATTCCTTTGAAACATATAAAAAATAGTTTTAAATAATTCTACTCAAAAATAAAAATGGCGCCAAGTTGAACGAGACGAAGTTAGAAATCAAAAGAAACGTTAGACGAAATAAAACGCCTCTTAAAAAATTATCACACATTTTTTTTAATTAGTTTATTATAAAATTACAATTTTAACAAACCAAAAACAAGTTTGCACACATAATTTTTTATTTAATTTTTTCCTTGTGTTAGAATAGTGAGTTATGGATTTTTGGACGTCCCTATTGAAAAATTCTGCTCTTAATCAGCTGTAAGATACCTTGCAATGTATTGGAAGAATATTGCAGTATTGAAATAAACCCAGTATGTCGCGTTTAATATGGTGATGTACTCACGGCGGGCGACGTCTTGAAGGCCAGGTCCAGCAGCACCCCTCGGTCCAGCAGCCGGTAGCCGGACCAGGGGTACTCGTGGTTCTGCTGGTAGATCGAGCCTGTCACGCTGCGGGGGATGGGCAGACTTGGTCATTCATTTCAAATTAAGTTAAGAATTAAATATAAAATAAACATATTTATTTTTGGTGCACAGTTAATATCACAACCAAACGGGGTCAGTAGAAATATGGTTCGCTAAAAATTGTATGGGAACCAAAGAAATACGCCCTCAAAGAACCGAATCCTTTGATTGGCAGTGTATTTTTAAATATAAGCACGGATCCGCGAACTCTAAGTCTTCAAATGAGACGTTTTATTTACAGATATACCATGCCCACATTGGCTTTCTATTAGATTCTATTTATTGTGTAGGGGAGGCACCCCCATAGTAATAATTTTTCAAATGTTTGCTTTACGACTTTATTATCATAGTCGATGTGTGAAAGGTTAAAAGGGGTTAGTTTGGGCAAATTCATCATCTATCGTAGAGAAGATCCCACGGTTTCGGTCCTTCGAGCCGGATCCGAGCATACGTACACGGGCACGGCGGGCTTGTGCGGGAAGGGCTTGGTGGCGGCGAGGCTGAAGTTGGACGAGCTCCGGTAGCCGACGCTGTACTCCGCCGCCACGCGCTCGCCGCGCCCCGCCACGTTGGGCAGCTTCACGCCTGCACGACATTTACATCTCTTTACTAAGAATCTCTCGTTTTATATTAGACCATGTCCAGATGGATCCAGTGCTCACCCAGCACGAGGTTGCCCTCGTTCTCGCTGACGGTGGTGTTGATCCCGCCGACGATGCGCGAGAGCTCCTTCACTTGGAACGTCACCTTGACAACAGAAAATATCATATTTTTACTATAATCCCAATAGTAATGGAACAATAGACCGTGGTGGTCAGCAAGCTTCACTTGATTTGCCGTCTGTTTTAAATTGCTGTCTCTCAAGTAATTGCTAAGAAAAGTCCTTTCAATACTTTCTGCTCCGTCTAATATGTTTCTGATAAATCCGTGGTGAGTTCAAAGGCAGCTGTAGTTCCTTTCCTGTGATAAGCTTCATGGCTTATTATCAACCTGAAGTCGCCTTTGTTGATCCTGCAACTGCAAGAGAGACAGCGAAACTAAGATGGAATAGGAAGTATTGAAAGGTCTTCCCTCCTTGGTAAGTGCGTGAGAGACAGAAATTTGAAACAAAAGGCATCATAGCCTAGAGAGATGGCAAATCAAGGGAGGCTCGATTGCCGAGCACCACGGTCTATTGTTAAGTAGGCTTACTTTTGGGAGCTAACACTGTCCAGGTGGGATTCGAACTCACGGCCGGCCTCTCGATATCCGGCCGAGTGCTCTTACCACTGAGCTACCGGGAAGTGAGTCGCAGAGCACGCCATGACAGGCAGGACTAGTTCTGCCTAATTGTAATAGCATGAATGCCGTCACCTCGAGCCCGTCCGGCGAAGCGGCGGGTCCGGCCGACACGTCGATGAAGACGCCGATGTCGCGGAAGCAGCCCATCGCGTCCAGCGCGCGCCGCACCTGCAGCGATTGTTATTACCAATGTTTTAGTTTCGCGTATTAATCTCAGATCATTTACAATACAACTATTTCAAACATGATTATCACTACATAGTATAAAACAAAGTCGCTTTCTCTGTCCCTATGTCCCTTTGTATGCTTAAATCTTTAAAATTACGCAACGGATTTTGATGCGGTTTTTTTAAATAGATAGAGTGATTCAAGAGGAAGGTTTTTATGTATAATACATTCCAAAATTCCCACGGGAAAGCGGGATACACGCAAACGAAGTTGCGCGGGTTTCGCTAGTTATAGATAAATGTTTGCTATACACAAATAAGTGATACAGTAAAAGTTACAAACTAGTGTATATCTTGTTGAGCCTACCTTGTGCGCACGGAGTATAACATCCTCGAAGTCGGTGGCGTGGAAGAGCTCGTCCACAGTGCTGCGGATGATGTCGTCCTTCGTTCGGCTCAAGCCGTCGACGTGCACGCGGTCCACGCGCGCCTGACACACAAATACTACACTCATTTTGGCAGAGCTGCATGGACTGAGACTACAAAGTACTACTTTAATAGTATTTTGCAGAAAGATTAATTCATAGAGCCGAGTTCTTATTTGGGAACTCAATTTTGTCTAAAAGAATATAATAATATTGTGATTTCTGAGCCTGCCATCTTCTTCTGCAGGTTTTTTTAATAAACTTAATAGAACAGATCCCTACCCACTTACCAAACCATGTGGAAAACAATAAATAATTTGTATTTTTTATATATTTGTATTATTGAAACTAAAAACCAATCAATTTAGATTTATTTATAGACTAGGCCTTCAGGCACTTTCACTGGTCATTTAGAAAATTTAGATTAATGTAAATAGGACTCACTTTCCAGTTGAAACTAATAAAACATTATTGTTAATAAACTCACTCTGACTCCGCCAAGTCGGATGGTTGGTTTCGCGATGGGTTCCTCCTCCATTTCTCCCGGTTCCTCGAACTCAAAGATGCCCCCGCCAACTGGGTCGGGGCCTTGGGCCTCCGACTGAAAATATTACAAATAAAATCGTTAAATAAGAAATGTTAGAAATAAATTATTTTATACACCCGCAACCCAGGATATCCCGGGTTCAAGTCCCGGTCGGGTCATGATGAAAAATGAACTTTTTCTGATTGGCCTCAGATCTTGGATGTTTTCCTAATATATGTATTAATTGTTATAAAATATAGGATTGTTGAGTTTGTATCCCATAACACAAGTCTCGAACTTACTTTGGGGCTAGCTCAATCTGTGTGATTTGTCGCTCTACAGGTATATAAAAAGTTTCCGCGCATTATGTATTGCTGTATTAGCGACAATTTCAATTCTTTTCAGTATGCTGGTGGGCAGATTACAGGATAAGGTCAGAGAGTCGCGCTATAAGTCTAAAAAACTCTCACTTCAATCAGATTGACAGACAGACATAATATTGTTAATTGAAATCTTCGTTTGATCCCTTTCCTGACCTCAAGATAACTCTCTGACCAAATAATTTGATAGAATTACTAAATAATGTACACTTATCCAGCAAATAATCATTTTGATCATTTTTAAGTTTTAAATTTATTATTTTATTTACATAATACAAAATAACCTTAAATATAAAATATATTTGAACCTACCTTAGCGTGTACTGTTCCCATTTGTAAATAATCAAAAAAAATCTATTATTATATTAATATTGTGTTATTTATTTGATACAATTTAGAATTTTTCTTTAATTTGAGTTGCAAAAACTAAATTGACATTATCATGACAGCCGACGAGCGACTGTGACACTTGACAGACAGCTGTGGCGCCTCAGTTGGGGCTAGGGATGTAGAATTCTCTATTAAGAATATCGATATTGATTATGATGTTACAATCAACGACGTTTTTTGTAGTCCACGAGGATATATGGTTTACTAGATATTCTATTTAGTATTTATTTGGAAAATGTATGATACTATGGACATAATATTATTGTTCTGAAATAATTATTATTTATAGTAAACTAGCTATGCCGGCGGCGCGTGGATTTTTAATGACAAAATAAATCCCTACTCTCTTACTAATCTCAAATATTCTTGCTCCTTCCTCTCTCCAGAATGATTTAGTTAAGAGGGCGCACACAGGCGTTAGCTCAGTTTAGCGAAAACTGAACTTTTCGAAGCTCTTAATATCTATAAAAAACTTTTCTAACAGACTTATGAATTACACAAAATGTTAGACAATATTGTTGCCTAAATAGTTAGTAGAAAACATTTTGTCATGTAATGGAATATTTATGAATGCTATCGTGATAACCGAATAGTGTTTTCTCGATTTCACGTTCAGTGCCAACTTCGGATGTCAAAATATCCCCGTAATGCTGCCAATTGTAAGAAATAAATTATAAAATCTAACGGCAAATATACTTAAGCATATAGTTAGTAGAACATTTTTGTAATTTTTTGTTACATAAATAAGATATTAACATCCAAACTAAGTTAAATTACGAAGAAAGTCAAGTCGTTGTTATGTTTGTTTTCACCATTAAATCTTAGTTATTTTGTGTCAATATTATCATCATCTAAGAGATAAACGTATTCCCTAAAATCTAGGCGCCAAAATTTATGTAAAATGTTTACCATTATTTTTCTACCAATTTTTGAATATAGCCATAAAATCACTATAAAACTGCGCGCGTCTTTTGTTACGACTCAGTCCCACTATGATCAAGACCGACTGGGTCAGGTTAGGCGAAAGCCTCAAATCCATTTCGTCCCCCTTGTTAGATCCAATTCCAGACGAAATTGTCTCAATTCCCGATGCAATAGGTGCTATTGACTCGTTAACAGCGCACGTGCAGAAAGTCGTTAGCGACTGCTCGCGGCGTGTCCCAGTGAACGCTCATCGTCGCTGGACACTTCCGCCGGATGCGCGTGCTCTGTTAACAGAGAAAAACCGAGCCCAAAGGGCCTACTTCTCCACTCCCACTGAGCCTAACCGCGCCCGCATGCGCGCTGCTCAATCAGCGGTTAAGCGTCGTATCAGACAGCTTAGAAACGACCAGTGGGACGAGACCCTCTCAAACTTGGTCCCATCTCACCAAGCCTTCTGGAAACTTGCCAGAGCCCTTAAGGCAGATACAGTGGCTGCCACTCCCCCGTTAGTACAGTCAGACCCCTCCCTCCCCCTCGCCTTCGAGGACGAGGAAAAAGCTGAATGCTTAGCATCCAGTCTTGAGGCACAATGTGCACCTAGCACACTCCCAGTTGATCCAGATCACCTACTCGAGGTCGATACTGTGGTAGCTAACAAACTCGCGAGCCCACTTACAGATGCCGACCCCCCGTTAGAGCCGGTAACCCCTGATGAGGTAGAGTCCCTTATCAAAGACCTACATAATAGGAAGGCCCCGGGGCCTGACGGGATTTCTAACAGAGTCATCAAGCTCTTTCCCGCCCATCTTATACTACTCCTGACTGCTATCTTTAACGCAGCCCTCAAAAATAGCATTTTCCCCCAAACTTGGAAGGAAGCCACCGTCATCGGCATCCCAAAACCCGGCAAGCCCAAGGATCAGCCCTCGAGCTATCGCCCTATCAGTCTTCTTAGTTCAATAGGAAAAATCTATGAGCGCATAGTTCTCGCACGTCTCAAAGATTTTTCCCTTGCCAACAATCTCTTGCCTAACGCGCAGTTTGGTTTTAGAGCCAAACACTCTTGTGTCCAACAAGTGCATCGCATAGTCGAACACGTGTTGGACCGGAGAGCGAACAGATCCCGCCCGCATAAAACGGGCGCTCTCTTCTTTGACATGGCAAAGGCGTTCGACAAAGTTTGGCACAACGGGCTTATTTATAAGCTCTACAAACTCAATACGCCAAATCGTCTTGTGCTCATCATTCAAGACTACTTGTCGAACCGCTCTTTCCGCTATAGGGTGGATGGGGCACTATCCCCCCCTCACACCATTAGAGCCGGAGTACCACAAGGGTCCGTGCTCTCGCCTCTCCTTTACACGCTTTACACAAGCGACTTCCCCGAATTCAGACCCAGTCCACTAGCGACCCATACCGCTCTCATCGCAGATGATACTGCCATCTACTGTTCAGCCCGTAGTATTCCCCCAATTATAGACTCACTCCAAACTGCCGCCAATACTCTTGGCGACTGGTTTAGGAAATGGCGCATCGAAGTCAATCCTCAAAAAAGCGCCGCTATCCTCTTCGCTAGAGGTAGCACCCCAAATCCCTCCTCCAGAGTCGAAATGTTCGGACAACCGATCCCTTGGGAAAGGAAAGTCCGCTACCTAGGCGTCACACTCGATAGGGGGACTCACCTTCCGCGATCATATTAAGATTGTCCGCAACCGCGCCGCTTTCGCGCTAGGCCGACTATATTATCTGCTCAATGGGCGTAGTAAACTCTCTCTTAGAAATAAGGTGAGAATTTACACAACGTGCATTAGGCCGATAATGACTTACGCGAGTCCAGTTTTCGCCCACGCCGCGCCCTCTCATATCCACAGGCTGCAAACCATCCAGAATAGGTTTTTGCGCAAAGCTATCGGTGGGCTTTGGTTCATTCGGAACAAAAACCTCCACATTGACTTAGGTGTGCCGACCATCTCGCACCACCTAAAGCAATGCTCAGTCAGATTTTTCGACTCTCTCGACCATCACCCCAATCCATTGGTGAAAGCCGCAGGGGATTATCCCGCTCCGGCTGACACCATTAGGTCCAAACGTCGTCCGCGGCACGTCCTCAACGACCCGGACGACGCCATTACAGTCGCCATCGAGGCGTACAAACAATTAGATTCCGCGACACAAAGTAGACACACACGTCCGTCATATCGGCCCCGCCGGCGGGGCCGCGCGTCGCGCCACCCTGTAGGGACTCGGTTTTCGCGGTACCGGCACGTGCCCGGCCGCTTCTCTCCAATCCGTTCGCCTTCCCCCAGTGTCGCCATAGGCCGAGGTTCGAGCCCCCCTCTGGGGCGCCCCTAGGCAGACACTGTAAATTTTTGGCGGTGAGAGCCCTACGCTCCCGCAACAGTCCGGTGTCTCAGTAAAGGGTGTCAGTACACCCGAACTGATTAGTCCATAAAAAAAAAAAAAATAAAAAAAAAAAAAAAAAAAAAAAAAGTTACGACTCAGTCGAGCCGCCGCCGGCTCTGCGGAGAGTGGTCACGTCGCTCCGGCGCAGGACCTGACCGCACGTAACCTTTGTGCCCATACGCAGTGCAAACCGTGTAGCGCGACCGACAATCTAGATACTTTGGTAAGTAAAATATGACTTTTTGTTGATAATGACGACGAACTATTTACTTTTTTAGTGACAACAACATAATATGTTTCAGAGTATGGGGAACAAAAAAAAGCAGTTTTTATCGAAAAAAAGAAAAAGACGAAATGTTGAAAATTTAAATAAAGCAAGGCCTAAAAGGCTGGTGGTACCTATAATTAATATAATGGTTATAAATTATAATATATGACAAGTTCTACTAAGGAGGTCGATTATTGCGAAATCGTAAAAAAAATTGCTGTTTCATATGTTTCAGTCCGTATGATGAAGGAGGACACGAAGAGGAAGAAAAACAAGAGCCCGTACTTTTTCATCTTCTTCAAAATGAAAACCATCCTGGTGATGGAATTGAATCCCAATCCCAACCAAAGAATCATTTCTCTTTATAACCCATTTGTTCATCTTTTCGTCTTTTTGAGATTGTGGGTGAACCGCTAGTCTCACAAACTTGGCTATGAGGTCTAATAAAAGCTAGTTAAATCTACTACAAAGTATTTTCAGTGACGGTTCTTCGTAGGTTACGTGGTTTTTTCCAATATTTCGCGAAGTACGTAAAACTTGAAAATTTCAATGTTTGGTAAAATTAGGTCATATATGAAAAGCCACAGCTTGGCTCCTATGGTATCAATAGAGCTGCGATTGGTCTCACATTGTAGGTAATGTATGTAATTTAATACATATAGATGTAGAAAACATTGTGAAAAATGCATAGTTTTAGTCCTGGAGCAAAAATTTCTAAAATTTCGCAATTTTTTCAGAAACTGCTACCTGCTGATGGTTTTAATTATGGCTTTTTTCTGCAATGGAGTAACTTAGAGCAATTATTTTTCCTTTTTTGGATAGAAAACAATTGTAGATCTTACTCAAATTAAGTATTTACGAAAGTAGCAAGGCCTTTTTAAATATTTTAATTGAATTTTTGTTGAAAATTTCACAAAATCAAAATTTTTTTTCTAAAATTTTTGCTTTTATTTCCGTATGGTTAAAAAATAACACGATTTTGTACTGTGCATTACAGACCAATATCATAACTCTCCAAATATGGCAAAAAAAAATCGAAATACAAGGTTTTTTTAAATAAAATTTTGAATGAATGATTGAGGTAATTATTCAAAAATATTTTATATTTTAAAATTTCTTGAAAATGGTTCACTTTTGCATTACACTATTTGCGTCAATAATGTTGTAAATAATCTCCCCCATCACTCCATATGACATTCCGGTCTAATTTCTAATATACATTGAGTCTTTTGCCTATATTACCCATTATACCTTCATTTTGTTTATTTGAGATTGTAAGTAAACTATTAGATCTCACAGACTTCGTTTTGAGTTCAAATAAAAGCTAAATAAATGTACTACAGAATATTTAGTGACCTTTCTTCATAGGGCAAATAGTTTTGCAAATATTTTGCGAAATACGTAAGTAAAACCTAAAAATTGCAGTTTTCGAGATTAATGGGATTAATTATAGATGAGATTATTTATATGTACCTATATCTATTACGAGTACTTTATTGTTATACTTCTCCATAATCCATAGGTATTAATACACGAGTAAAGATACATTATTTGTATTTATTTCCAAACGAGGCATGAAGAATGCCGAAAAAAATTTTTAATTACATAATAACAATACTTATGTTCTACATAGAAATAGGTCTGTAGCTAAAATCACATGAACTTCGAGTCTACTATTAAATAGTGAAGTCTTATCATAAAAGTATCAAAATCATTTGTCTTCGCCGGCGCACGCTCATGTTCGTGGCTCAGTAGTTTCGTAAAATAACACGCTTCGATTTTGAGTTGCGTTGATTTGGGTGCGCGCTCTTAAAAAATCCCCATACTAATTTCTATGTCACGTTCCACCCGTTTAGGTGATTTCCGGGGAAAAAGCTATCCTGTTCTTTCTCTTGTTAATATGACCAAAATAAAATTTAATCCTTCACCAACTTTTATTTCAATCGGTTCAGCGGTTCCAAACAACGTGATGACTTCTTACTAAAAAAGTAAGAAGTAAGCATCAAATAAGAAGAAGTAAAATGAAACAGTTATGTAAATAATTTGAGATAGTTTATTTGTTCGGCGGCCATTGCACGTGCACAGCCACGACGTCGAGGCGCAGCAAGTCGGTGCGCGCCCGCAGCGCGTGCGAGAGGGACGGCCTGCTGCGGCCGAGCTCGCCGTGCGCCCACTCCTTCACGTACGTGCCCGCCGCGCAGCGCACGCGCAGCACGAACATCGCGCCGTGATCTGCAAGATATTATTTCAATTTGGTAGATAAGACTTTTTATTACGACCTCCTCAAAGATCCGAAAGGTTTATTTATAGTCTAGATTTCCAGATTTCTCTCGTCAGAGAGTGCATATTAGTAATAAATAAGTTATTTATGTAATTAATCTACTCTATTAACTACTACCATTACGAAAACAAAAGCAAAATGACCACTGGTAAAAAGAAATGGCGAAAAAAAACCAGTTACGGCCTTTTTTGTCATTTAAAAATATATACCATTTTTAAAAATAAAATACAAATCCAGGCACAAAAAATCCTAATCAAATACTAAACGCGGAATGTCAATCAAAACAGCGCTCGAAAGATACAACATTATGTAAATGTAGAATAGGTAGGTATTAATGAAACAGTCTTTTTTCTCACTCCCACATTCTCACCTTTCACTTTCTCGGCCTTGAGCTCGTATATCTCTCTCGTTCTGGCGAGCAGCGGCCGCCGGTGCAGTACGCGGATGGGTGTCCGCTGCGTCAGTCGGATTCGAACCTCGGACTCCGAGGTGTTAGTGTAGTTGTTAATGTTGTCTATGTCTTGGGAGGTCACTTCTACTGGGTCCGAGGGTGATTTCTGTAAATTATAATATCCTAGTAAGCTAGCTTCATCTTATAATTTGATCTGCAACTTTCTCACTGTCTTGTTCTCGCTTCTCCATTCTAATGAGACCTCTCTTTCTTTCTCTTACCAAATTAGAAAGAGAGAGAGAAGGTTTAATCTCTATCCCATTGTAACTAAGAAAACTAGGGTGGGAGTAACAAGTAATTGTGTAAAGTTATCCAAAATGAGGTACTTAAAAATGAGCAAAACACTATAAATAAATATTGATCAATAACATGTATGTAACAAGCGTGTTTTAAGCAAGCTGTCCCACCCCGTCGTGCTCCGCGTGCGTGAGCTTGAGGCACAGCGCCTCGTACGTCTTCGACTTGCTTTCTTCGCCCTTCTTGAGCTCCGTGAGGTCGTCCCTGTAGAACGAAATTTTACTACATTTTTTAGGGTTCCATAATAAACTAATAAGGAACACTTATACATTTTTGCCATGTCCGTCTGTGGTCTAGCACCAGACGCTTAATACTAGAAAGTTATAATTTGGTATGTCTACACAAATTAACTACAAAATATAAAAAAAAAAATGATTTTCCGAGTGCCTACGGTGCAAAGTGGGAAGAACATTTTTCGATACAACGATTCTTTTGCGAATTAGATTAATTCTCAGAAACTGTTGCGTTTCGAAGTTAAAATTTATAAAAAGAAAAACAAGGAAAACTGACACGCTTGTAATAGCTAACATAAACCAATTAGTTGTTCAGCTCACCTGGTGATGACAACCAGCTGTTCCACCCGCACATCCCCGCCCTCGCAGATCTGCCGACACACTTCGCGCAGCTGCGGGGGGGACGGCACGCGCCGCGGGTCCGACACCTTCGACACACATTGCAGTGATTTATTACCATCAAAATGTAGGTATTTACAACAGATGTAACAATAATATATACAGCCAACCATTGAAAGAGGTGAACAGAGTAGAGAATCAGGCGGGTCGTAAGCCTGTTTGCCACCTTAGGGGTATAAAAAAGAGATAACTAAGGACAAATATTCTGAAGCTAATAATGTACGCGTCGTTATGAAACTTCGCAATTACTTAGTACAATGTGAGAAATCGTGTCAATCCCTTCACGCAATATTTAGAAAAGTTTCATATTTTGCGGCCTGCTCACCTCTTTCATTGGGCGACTGTGCCACCCTCTCACAAATATCAACGTGAAGCAGCAATGTGCTTGGTGAGTGAAATATTCGGATAAACAAATTCGTTTATTTTTATTTTCTATATTTATTACAAACTAGCGAAACCCGCGCAACTTCGTTTGCGTGTATCCCTACCCTACCCTACCCCTACCCTACCCCTAATTTTTTTCCGTAAGAACCTTGTACAGAGTATTAGAAAACTACAAAAAAAAAATCAGCCAAATCGGTCAAGCCGTTTTCATGTTATGTCGTGACAACGGAAAACGGGTTTCATTTTTATATATATAGATATACGTCAAAACAAATTAAGGGCCACTCGTTAATTTCGCACTATGAGCAACCATTACTTTTATTTAACGTGACGGGTTGATGTGTCTGTAATGTTTCTGGTGTAGAATTGATACAAAGGGATTCACAATTATTATTTTCTAATCCACTTAAAATTTGTGCCATTTTGTTTTGACTAGTTAATTTTGCGAGTTCTTTCGCGAGCAATTGCAGACGGGAATTCCCATGGGAATGCGATACCTCTACGGCGAAGGGCCGTCCCTCTCCCAGACAGCGCACGTCGACATCTTCGCGCCCCGCGGAGACCAGCTTCAGGCGGCGCTCCAGGTCTTCGGGGGGAATGCTGGAATATGCATTTCGTTTATTACAATCAATACAAAAACGCTTTATTTCGCCATTTTGCTTTTGTTTCCGAAATGGTAGTAGTTTATATAATAGATCACATTTGACACTTCAGCAAAACTAATCACAAAAAATATTTATATTTTTCAAAGTAACTGCAAAATTAGTTACTTTTTACAATATGAATAAATAATGAAAATGGTCGACAATTGACGCTATGGAGCTAAGACTGACAGACGTCAAATGTGCCCCTTTAATTTGGTACTTCACACTAACCATTTACAATATTGTGTGTACGTCTTTGACGAGAAAATGTCTGTAAAGGTCTACTCTCTATATAATAGTTTTGTATCTTTGAAACATAATGAATAAAAGAATGGAATAATACTAGAAAGGTCATACTAACCCCAGAGATCTTGCGAGTGGTTCAAAGATGATCTCCTGCACGGAGGAGGGCAGCATCCTCTTCCCAGCTACCAGCCACGGCGTCTGCGGGAGGGAGCGGGACAGCTTGATGTACCTGCGATGCGAGGGAGAGAGATAGAGGATGTAGATATGGTTATAAGCATAGATGTACATGTCCTTGAAAATGTCTTTTTCTAACTTTAAGTAAATATAATAAAAAAGAAACAAAAATCGTAAAAAAAATAACTTCTCTTTCGAATTTGCTAAGTAAGAGAGAGAGAGAGAGAGCAGCGCCGGGTTATTCCGAGTAATTTTTCTTTAATTTAATGTAGTTTTAAGGAATTTGTTTTTGTTATGGAAACCAAAATGTTATTACGCGGGATTGAAATCCGCGGATCACGTAAACATTGCTAGCCTTGCCCACCGAGTGTAACCACGGTCGTGTGCCATACCTCCCCCCCAAGTACAGCGGCGCGTGCGCGCACGTCACGCTCACGCACGCGGCGGCGACGCGCGCCGGCGGCGGCTCTCCCAGCGCTTCGTACGTCACTTCCTCCAAGGCTTGCTCCACCGAGCGCCGCGTAAACTCCACCGCGAACCTCCTCCTCTGACGACTGCGCGATTCGAAGAGGGAGGGTGAGAGGGTTTTAAGGGTTTCTAGTTCCTGTAAAGAAATATATTAAATTTATACTACACCTACTCGGAAACTATGTACTGACTTTCTTCCTTCAAATGTAGAGGAAAGGCCGCGATTCCTTCTCTAACGTTTGAAGCTACATTCATAAACTGGCAACACTGTCAAGAAAAAGAATTCTTCCTTCAAATGTAGAGGAAAGGCCGCGATTCCTTCTCTAACGTTTGAAGCTACATTCATAAACTGGCAACACTGTCAAGAAAAAGAAGACTTCTTCCTGGCAACAACTATGGCGTTGTGTGTAGATTGTAAATTAAGTGTTAAAAGTAAAATGTAAATAAAAGAAGTCCACAGTCTGCTGCGAGATTCGAAGAGGGATTCCTGAAAAATGTAGTAGTGATTCACTTTACTAATTTACTCATAAGATACAATTTGTATTAGATCTATCCTTATTGTGATTTAAGATTTCTTTCGCACATTTCTTTTGCCAGTAGTCATTTTGCTTTTCTTCCCGAAATGGTAGATTTTATAGAGTAGATTTATTACACTAGATCTAGATCTTTGACGAGAGAAAGTATCTGTGAGGACCTACTCTCTGAATAAAAATATTTGAGTTTTTTTTGTATTGTACGTGAGAACATGATAGGGATTCTAGTAAATTCCCATGGGAATAGGAATAACGGTAAAGCAGGTCACCTGCGCCTCGTCGGGGTACTCCAGCGCCACTGTGATGAGCAGCGGGCTTATGGCTCCCGAGTCCAAGGTCTTGTGAATGCGGGGCTCCAGTTGGGGCCCGAAGGACCACTTCCACGCCTCTTTTAGGGGGGTTAACGTCGCTGTGGGGGGATTACAACTTGATCACATGTCTAGTACAATACAATATTCTTTATTGCACCCAAAAATAATAACAAAAGTACATCCAGATAGGTAACAACAAGGTACAATCAGGTGCCAGTTAAGCTTTACACTTGCAGGACAATTTTGACTTTAATTTTTTTCACCTGTAAATGTAGGCTGTATACCAGTATATTAATACGCTATTTTTTAATTTTTTTTTCATCATGTGAAATTGCAGATATTTTCACCATTTCCTGTTGGACCAACTATTACGCACAACTAGTTGGTCTAACAGGAACAATTCGCAAAAAAAAAATCCTGTTCGTTAGAGTTGTGCTATCCAAAATAAGTATTCCTGTTGGACCAACAATTTTTTTTTCGCTGTTTCGTAATGGTTTTCAGATGGTTTTCTAATCAATATCTACTGAATAATCATCATATAAATTATAAATATTGGCTCTTCTCATTATGAATGTGCATAATGCACGTTTATAGAGAAAAAGATGCATGTTTTATTTTTATATTTTCTGTCATTGTAATTGTATCTTATTAATACCATTTTAAAAGAGCAACTGCTAAGTTTCTTGTTAGCACAAATCTGCCGTCTGAACTGGTGGTAGAAAAAAATTGTGACGATTCGAAAGAGCTTATATTAGGCCTATTTGAATAAAAATATTTAGAATTTGAATAAGGGGTTACAATTTATCATCCATAATCCATATTTAATAGTTTTTTCCCTTCCTAATAGATGAGTCAAAATGTCTTCTTTCATTACCGGTTACGAGATTTTGGCAATGAAAATGGAATGAGGGTATCCATCTCACCGGGATCGTACTGTGCGTGCTCGTGCTTGATCCGCCGGGTGACGGCATGCTCGCGCAGCATCGTCGCGATGGGGGCGGACAGCGCGCACGCGAACGTGCTGCACTCGTAACTGTCATAATATAAGCATACATTGAATTTACAAATTTTAGTTATAAATTAATTAATATCTATTTGTTAGTTAGTAGTTAACAATTTCTACTTAAAATAATATATTTTAATATTTTTTATTTATTTTACTTTATAAGTGCGAAAGTAACATTTTTTTTCTGTCTGTTACCTCCTTCATCTCAAACAGATGAGTTAATAGAGATGAAATTTGGTTTATATGTATGATAGTTTTTATGCCGGAAATCACTCCGTACTCCGTAGGAGTGAAAAGAGGAGTGGAAGTTTGTATGAGATTTCTGGCTGGATTAATTTGAAATTTGGTAGTAATGTTTTGGACGAGACAGTTAAATTTTTTGTGGCTCTTTCATAGTAAAAACACAATTAGAACGCGTATGATGACACGAAAAGATTATGAGATTAAAATAGTCCTTATACATAGAAAAAGTTTTAAAATAAAAGCGGTCACCCCTTCCTTTCCACCATCTCCTGCACCATGGTGCCGGTCTGTGCCCATCCCGAGGGCTGCAGCACCCCGAGGCAGCTCACGCAGTGAAGACCTCTCTGACGTTTCGCTGGCGGGCCGTCCCCTGATAGAATAAAATAACAAATATGAAATGTATTGTTAAATGACAAGGCCGTAACTGGTTTTCTTTCGCACATTTCTTTTGCCAATGGTCATTTTGCTTTTCTTTCCTAAATGGTTGTAGTTTATTGAGTAGATTAATTACACAAATATTATTACTGTTATGTAATCTTTGAGGAGAGAAAGTGTCAAACACCAGAAACAAATATTTCGAATATTAGTATGAATTAATAAATTTTCACACCTTTGTCGTCTGAACCGTTATTTTCCTGTGAGGAAGTCCCGTTGTCTTTCTCTGTTGTGCTGCAGTTTCCATTGCCCGTACATTCATCAGGTGTGGCGTCAAGATACTGGAAGAAAAATTTTTCAAAAGTGATTTTATACAAACCTACTTACATATTATTTGTAAAAAAAAAAAAATATTATGTACAACAAGACAAAAACTGGTTTACTGGTTCTTATGAACAATAAATATTATGGTCAGAGTCGCCTCACGGGCAGGGGAGTAGAGTACCGGTCGGTCTAAAAAAAATAGATAAGGATTTTTATGTATATTTTGTGAATCTTTTTATTATTTTAAATGTCCAATAAAAAAAAATATGAACATATTTTTTTTGTTTTCTATATAATTAGCAAAGAAACAGTGAAGGCGACTCTGAGTCAGCGATTATCTAATATTTGCCTAGAGCCAGCATCGAATATGTACCTAACGCGACTGTCTGACCTACCACCTTTTGGAATATGGAGGGAATAGATAGACACACACACACGTCTTATCTATACTAATATTATAAAGAGGAAAGATTTGATTGTTTGTTTGCCTGTTGTTTTGTTTGTTTGGAGCCTATTCAATAATAGGCTCCGAAACTACTGGACCCATTTCAAAAATTCTTTCATCAGTACAAAGCTAGCTGTACTGGTGAAAGAAAAAAAGGGGAAAGCTATAGCCTGACATAGGCTATTGCTTTTCCCGAAATTCAATGTGGTTCCCACGGGAACGGGTCCGGAACTTCACGCGGACGAAGTCGCGGGCAAAAAAGCTAGTAAGTTCTAAAAGCAGACCGACATTTACAGGTTATATTTTTGTTTACTTCGACTATTACCAATTAAAATTACATAATATATTATTATATTACACATTTAATAATCAAATACAAGAAATGAACTTAAAATTATTAGAATATTATATCGTAATGTGCCGGTACTTACTCGAATAATATATTGGGCAGTGTTTTCGTATGCTATCGGATTTTTAACGCCAAGATATCGAACACAGCACGCATCGCAGCATCCTAACTCTTTACATAATTTAAATATAGCTTTATGATCCATATTTATACAGTTTTTAATATAATATTCAATATTTTAACCACTCGGAAAACTTTGCATGCTTTTATTTTGTATTTTTTAAGTTGAGGGTGAGGACTGAGAGCAGCAGGGTTGCCAGATTCAATTTTATGATTTTCCACAAACTGACTTTTATTTTTCCCCAAAATGATACGTTTTCAACAGAAAACCCCCAAAAGTTTTGTTACAAATAAAAGGGGTTAAAAACTGCCTTTTCCTCACTTCAGATGTCGCTTTTGTCAAATTTTCTACACATTTGACAGCTATCAGTCATTTTCCATACTATTTTTTTTGCCAAGACGAGCCAAGCGGAGCGCAAGGGCACTACCTACCTTTTCTCGAAACGTTTCGTCGTTTTTTTGAACTCTCATAACTTTGGTTAGGATGATGCTATAAATAGTTAAAAATTTCAAGATAAAATGACACCAGTACAATCATTGAACATTCAAAATTTGAATGTCGTAGCTATTATACTTTAGATTTTATTAATGTCTAAAAACCACCCATTTCGTCACTGATTCACTCACTGACTCACTGATCATCAAAATTCTTAAAGTACTTCCTGAAGTCCTAGAACGCCAAAATTTGGTAGTAAGCTAATATTACTACAAACACAACAAAAAAAATAATAAAACTTGGAACTTTCATCCCCCAACCCTTTAACCTAAGGGATGGAAGTTTGTATGAGATTTCCGCTTCCTAAAATCCTAGAAAGCTGAAATTTGGTATGTAGGCTAGTATTAGTACACAAACAACAAAAATATCATAAAACTTCACCCCAAAAGAAAAAAAAAATATAAGCAACTTACAAAAAGAAATGAAATCCCACCAAAAACATTTTCATGTAAAATGTTGCCAAGACGCGACCATATGAGTCGCACTGTCAAAAAGTTATCAGATCTCATGTAATCACAAACTCTACACCTTAATCAATATGTGGTTTGGCCATTTCGCTACATTCACATAGTAAGGTGAAAAAATTATAAACTATTCATCATCATACTTTTCTGTTATACATTAGTTCTTGTAGTATGTAACGAAACGGCAAACACACATATTTTGATTAAGGTGTAAAGTTTGTGAAGTTAGGCCCTGTAGAGTTAGAAGCTTGGCTCTACATGAGATCTGATAACTTTTTGACAGTGCGAGTCATATGGTTTCGTCTTGGCAACATTTTACATGAAAATGTTTTTGGTGGGATATAATTTTCCTCAAAGGTAACTCGGACGGTTCTTAAGATTCTACTTTCATACAGTAATCTTAGTCTCCCTTTGAGCGGTTCTTGAAACCTGAGCCAACATGTAGTATGTCATTAAATGTCATATTATATCTAAAACATTATTAGATAACAAGGGAAAATGAGGAAATCATGAATGTGTGGTTTGTTACCTTTTTGGCAAACTCTTAAATGTGTGTGTAGTTTAGATAGTGGTGGAAGATTAGTATGCGAATTAGTATCTCTGAACTTATCCATGGTAGGAATTTCAGGAATATCATCCTGAAGTTCGTCTTAAACTCCGATAAGGCTTTTTCTTCTTTGGTTCGTGACAAGCCCACCACACATTCCCACCACTGTGTCTCCTGTGTAGCCAGGATCAACAACGGCGACCTCAGATAGACAATAAGCAATGAAGCTTATTGACGTCCCGGGGGAGAAAACTACAGCTGTCTTGGAACTCACAACGAATTTAATCAGAAAGAAGATAGTCGGAGTAGGACGTATTGAAAGGACTTCCCTCCTTAACAACTACGTGAGAAACAGCAATTTGAAGCAAAAGGCATTATACCCTAGAGAGATGGCAAATCAAGTGAGTTCCTCTTTGGTTCAAAACGTTCAAAACAAAAGAGGCATAATACTAGATAGCTAGACTTTATAGAATAGTAGAGAGAGAGACAGCAGCTTTTTAAATGGCTCTGGATTGATTGTTACACTTTAGCCAGGATGTTAGTCCAAAAAAGATGGTTAGGTTAGTATAAAAGTGCAAAAAAATTCGCTAAAATTCCCCATCACGTATTTTATTTCCCCAAAATTTTCCCCAAAGATTCTATTTCCCCAGTTTTTCGCCGAGAGTCAAATTTTTCCCCAAAATCGCGAAAAAAACCCCCAATCTGGCAACCCTGGAGAGCAGCAAACTGAAGTTTCATTTAAATATACGAGATACAATAAGCAATCTTATTCTGTTGACGATAAAGTCTATATTTACATAACATGTGAATTATTTGCCAATTGGCAATGTCAAAAATCTGTCAGATCTTCAAGTCACGTTTTATTCTATTTTTGTGTTAAGGCAATAAATTATCAACTTCAAAAATTACTTATATGGACTTCAGAACGTTCTAAAATAATATTATAATTTTACTAGCTTTTCCGCGCAGCTTCGCTCGCGGTTAATTTTATGACATAGATCTTGTTTGACAACAAAACAACCCATAGCGCGACTTGTGGCGCCATCTGTTGGCCGATACGATGACCTCCGTGGGGTAATGGTTACCACGCCAGACCGCCACCCAGGAGGTCCCGGGTTCGATCCCCAGTCGGGTCATGATGAAAAACGAACTTTTTCTGATTGGCCTCGGGTCTTGGATGTTTATCTATATATTATTATGTATTTGTTATAAAATATAATATCGTTGAGTACGTATCCCATAACACAAGTTTCGAACTTACTGTGGGGCTAGCTCAATCTGTATGAATTCCCTCATATATTTATTTATAAAAAATAAAAATACTATGACCTCAATAGTAGAAAAAATATTTTCCCATTGGAATGACATACTTTCTCAGGATAAAACGTAGCATATGTTGGGCTCTGTCTGTACCCTGATTAGTTAAGCCGTGAAGGAATAACAAACAAACCAACTCACTTTCTCATTTATAATATTATAAGTATAGTTTATGTATATAGGTCTAAGTATGAGTATGAGTATTGCAGGGTTAAGTTATAATGTCTGTAATGTGTTCTGGGTAGAAGGGGTCCACCGTTTGTTGGATCTTGGTCCATGGCTATTCTAAGACTGCAATTTTTCTTTAATTTATTTTCTGTTTTGCATCCAGTTTCAATAGATCCATGAAGCGCGGAAATTGAACCCGGCCTTTTGGTGCCGAAGGAAGGGTCACTATCACAAATATTGACCGGGGCGGCATTGCCTAACTTGCGTGTTTGTTTGGATGACATGAGGCGACGTCAGCAGGCTCCCGCGTGTCTGTCAGCTTGTGGTTGAAGGAAGAGAAGGTTTTCCTTATTCACCGCTACATGAGTCGTTGCTGTGTGGTAAGCTATGCTTTATCACAGACAACTTAAGTAACGGTGAGTTGCAAAATAAAGTTAATGTTGTTAAGTTAAAGTTGCACAAAACGTCTTAATGCCTTTTGCAGCGAAATCCGTGCTAAACTTCGTTTGCGTGTATTTATGCACAGCAACGCCCTCTATATCAGACTTTTGACCAAATCCTAAGGGAATCGCGTACTTTTCTGGATAAAAAGTACCTTATGTGTTAATCCAAGATATCAACTACCTACCTACGTACCAAATATCATAAAAATGGCCCTCCTTCCACTTGGATCCATTAGTTGATCCATCAATGGATCATAAGCGACTTTTTAGGCCCAGCCATTTGACAGTGAAGAAGTAACAAACATACCTACTCACAAACTTTATAATATTAGTTTGATAGTGGGATGAGTAGTGAAAAATCAAATAAATCTGAACTAAATATACGCATGTGAATAGTTGAAATAAACAGAAATATACATAAAAGAGCGCGCTACTTAAAACCTGACCTAAGTTTATGTCTATTAGTGAAAACCCAATGAAAATCCATACTGTAATTTCTGTAGATAACCACTACTTAAATATGTAGGCACGAGGACGTAATAGTAGGTCGGCTTTAATTACCTTCGATACATTTCATTCGAACATAATGTTAAATTATCAAATCTCTTTATTTCAGATATTTTCCATTTTGTTAGTAACAAAACTATGTTAGTATTATTACATTAGACAAAAATAAAAAAATAATACACTGGGCGTCAAAAGTAAGTAGTACAGTTTTAAAATTGCAATATCTCCTAAACTACAGAAGCTAGACCTTTCAAATAAAAAAAAGTTAAAAGACAATTTCATTTCATTTAATAAAAACGTCATGCATAATATCATTTTTTAAAGATTGACTGAAAAAAAAACTTAATAAACAAAAACACTCTTTTTTAAACTGTTGGCTTGTACTTTTGTTTTTTATTGTTTTCTTTATTTCTGATAAATCAATTGCAATTCAAAAGCAAATGTGTCTTCAGCGAGTAAACGTCACTAATCATGCCTCTTTCACCAGAAGAATGTGCAAGAATCATAACTTTTCTCGAAGTAGGCATCAGTATGCGTCATACTGCAAGAACGGTGGGTGTAACTCTAAGAACGATCCAGCAAGTAAAGCGAAGGTACTAAGAGACTGGAAACCATCTAAGGAGACCAAGTAATGGCAGACCCAGGTGCACTAGTACCGGAGAGACCGCTTAATTGTCTCTACTGTGTTAAGAAATCGTCACCTTAATGCAGTTAAGGTCCAGCAACAGCTTCTTCAGACCCGAAGAGACTACGTTAGTGAGAGTACAGTGAGGAGAAGACCTTGCTGAAGCCAACCTGAAGTCGTACAGGCCAGCAAATGGCCCCAAACTTGAGACAGGGCATCGAGTAGCAAGACTACGCTACGCCCGTCAACACGTACAATGGGACGAAGAAGAATGGACAAGAGTTTTGTTCACAGATGAGTCTCGGTTTTCTTTATTCACTTCCGATGGAACGCGGAGAGTATACAGGCGACCTGGTGAGCGATACATTCAAGGTTGCATCTCGGAAAGAGTTCAATACGGCGGGGGCTCTGTACACGTATGGCCTGGCATCTCTTCAGAGGGTTGCACAGAGCTAGTGGTCACAGAAAATGGCACTCTGACTGGTGAAAGATATGCATTAGAGATCCTTATCGAGTATGCAGGGCCATAGTTAGTAAATATGGGTGATGGAACGATACTAATGCATGATAACGCCCGGCCACACACCGCTCACCTCGTACAAGAGTACATGCAGGAGGTTGGCATCAGCTTGATGGCTTGGCCATCAAGAAGCCCAGATCTTAACCCGATTGAACACACTTGGGATGAGCTTGGGAGGCTAGTCAGAAGACGCAGACCACCCCCCGCCACCCTCAGGGCTCTAAAACAGGCCCTGATAGAAGAATGGGTGAATATTCCCCAACACCGCCTCCGAAACTTAGTGTTCAGCATGCCAAACCGGCTCGAAGATGTCATCAGAGCCCGAGGCGGCAACACAACTTACTAAAGTGGGAACAAGGCCCAAAACTTAAAAATTAAGTTCTTGATAGTTACTTCAAAATGGTTAGATTTTTAGTTTTTTCTTAATTTTCAGTGTAAAACTTTACTAATGCTAAATAAAATATTATTTTTAGAAAACTTTGTTAAATTTGCTATAAAATGACTTTTATTTCAAAACTCTAACTTCTATAGTTTAAGAGTAATTGCAATTTTAAAACTGTACTACTTATTTTTGACGCCCAGTGTAATTCAAAAACATTCATTCATTCATTTTTTTTAAAATAATATATGAATTAAACATTTATTATGTAAAAAATGTTCAATTCATATAACAACCTAATACGGATCCCTTTTCAATCGAAGGAGATTAGTGTGTACCCTGCCACGCTGCTCCGGCCGGAACCGACTGCTCGAGATAACGCAACCCATCCAATCCAAACACAGGCACTACTGGCAGGGTCGTTCGTTTTACTGTGCGACATACACAGTGACGCCATCGAGCTCCTCATAAAACGTAAACATGAATCACTGAAGTGTCAACCTGTGGTAAAATGTTTTTTAAACATTCGCAAAATAATTTATTTAGGCACTTACTTTGAATCAGTGTGGATTTTCCTTTTATTATATTATTTACGAGTTAACCTGCTAATTATTGTCCTACTATGGTAAACCTATACAAGTACCACCACAGATATCACAATAGTACCACTCATACAAACAATAAAATGTGTCAGCCAACTTGAACCAACCAATAAACACAGTAAAAAAAATAAATAAATAAAGTAAATGCGTCAGAGTTATGAATGAATTAGAAAGCCGGAGGGGTTTCCCGCGCCCGCACAAAAGGCTATATTTTGTTTGTTGACAACACCGGCGCGTCAGTTGAACATTGAACGCGGTGGGGTCCACGCGCGCCGTCTCGGGTTGACCTAAAACGCGCGAAAAGACAAATATTTTGTATAAAAAAAGTTAAATTTATGTGATTCGTGCTAAAATGAAAGGTCAAAGCAAGAGATTCGTGAACCATTTGGGCAAGGCGTTCGATGTGCGGACACAGAAGAGGAAAGAAGATGAAAATATAGGATTTTTTGATTTGGTAAGTTTAAAACATAAGTTTTTCGTTAGTTGCTTCGTAAAACCAATGGTATATAACTATTTTATTAATTAAAACTTCATAAAATTCAAAATTACAATAAAATAAGGAAAGGAAGGACAGGTTCATATTATGGTTCATGATTTTTTGAGACACGTTTTTGGGAGATTAATCGATCAACTAGAATATTTATTTGCATAATTCTACCCGATAATTTTTTGTCGTTAAATCTAAAACCAATTTTCCTAAAGTTGCAATAATCGAGTATTTTTTTATTTTCTTCTTGTTTAAAAAAATTAAATTAAAAGCTTTTACGGTATTTAAAACATTTCAACTTTATGTAATATAAGTGTGTGTGTAAAATTTTAGATTTTATAATATGTAAGTCCAAACAGACTAAGTTTTCTTAGGCAATTTATGACGGACTCGCACTTGGGCGTTTTTTTTTTGTTTTTAGGTATGTACCAAATATTAATTTGGGACTTCTCATTCCCATTCTCATTTGAAACAAAGAGTACCTACCCTACCTACACTACTTAACATTAACAAACTATTATTTATGTCGTGATTTCATAGAAGTGTGTAATTAAATTATTTATTGTGTTTTTTTTATTGTTTACACGTGATCATAAGTAATTGACGGACTCCTGTCCTGAGACCTTATTCTCGTAACAAAAACAGTTAAAATCTAATATCAATAGCTTTCTTGCTCATCCTGCTAATATTATGGCGAATATAAGGCGAAAGTTATGTATATGTTTGTAACTTCTTCACGCTCAAATGGCTGGGCCAATATTTAGGACTAGCTTTTTTGAAGTGAAGTTCCTAACCCGTTCCCGTGGGAACCACATTGAAAATTTAAGCTATAGCTTATGTCACTCCCTGATAATGTATTTTTCTACTGGTAAAAGAATTTTTGAAATCGGTCCAGTAGTTTCGGAGCCTATTCAATGCAAACAAACAAACAATCAAATCTTCCCTCTTTATAATATGAATTAGTATAGATATTTGGTATATAGGTAGCTGATACCTTGGATTAACACATAGGATACTTTTTATCCCGAAAAGTTCTCGATTTTCGTAGGATATGGTCAAGTCTGATATAGATGGCGCTGCTGTGCATAAAATTAATTTTAATCAGATTTTATTTTGAGAATGACCCGCTGTTCACGTTGTGTGTGATTTCCGGGATAACAAATCTATAAGACTCAAAATATATCAAACTTGCCCCCACCCGGGCAGTTGTCGTTCTAGTTCTAGGGGCCCTCTTATAAAGGTGGTTCAAGTTTGTCATTTACGCAATTTGTCATTTTCAAAAATTTACAATTTTATAATAGACTTTTTAGGAAGTCATCGTTCTCAGCCTGAACCCACCCTTGTGTGTACCAAATTTGTTATGTACCAGAAATAAAAAAAAAACAAAAAAAACGGCTTCAATTTCTCATAGATGGACTGGATCAAATTGAAATTTTACCACACGGGAAGCACCAGCTTTTAAATAAAAAAAGAATCATCAAAATGAGAACCTTCTTCTTTTTTGAAGTCGGCTTAAAAAGAGATTGTAGCTTGAGACTGTGTGAAATAAAAAAATTGCGTTTTAGAAACTTAAGACTCAGTTCTCTCATTTCTATGGTAACAATTAACCAAACATTGGAGTTCTAAGTTCTTGTGAAAAATGCTGACGCATATACTCCGTTCCGCCTTCGCCCTTGACTTTCGGGCGAACTAATTTCGGAGCGGAAATTAGCAAGTCGCACGCGTTTTGTTGTCTACTTCTTTATCTGTTACTTAACCTGCTTAACTAAATGATAGGAGTAGGACCGGCTAGGTTAAGGCTTAGATTTTGACTAGAGGACCCTAAAATATTCTAATCGATCATGATGTAAAGTTGTGCTTGGTTGTGCCAACAGGAATACTTATTTTGGATAGCACAACTAGTTGTGTATACTAGTTGGTCCACGAGGAATTCATGAGATTCACCACGTTTTCTATTATGCATTTTTATTGTAACTTTTCTTAGTACCATTTGCAAAGTTTCTTGCCAGTTCTTCTTAGTACGAATCTGCCGTCTGCAGGTGGTAGGAAAAAATTGGGACGATTCGAAAGAGCTTGTATTAGGCGTATTTGAATAAAAAAATATTTGACTTCGACATCATACTCGGGACAACACAAATACTCAAATATTTGCCCCGTAAGGTGATCGGAGCCGCGTCCTCTAGCACCGAATATAGGAGGGAGGAATATGTGGTCACCAAATGCACCACTGAGGCCAATGGCCACTTTTAAAAAAAAACATTTTTTGGAAGCGACAATTCACTTTCAACTTTACGCGAAACCAACTTGATGGTCCGAAAGGACTTTTTCTTTATGAGAGAGGAGGACAAACGAGCTCGTGGGTCACCTGATGGTAAGCAAGCAGCGCTGCCCATGGACATCCACGACTACCAGATCTCGGATGCTTCGCCCACCTGTGAAAAAAGTAGGAAGTAGGAAGCGGGGAAGATAAATTATATTTTTACTATAATCTCGCTGCAATCATAATTTCCCGTTTACTATTAGAGATTGTTAAATGATATTATTTATTTAATCTTTTATTGTATTGTTAATTTTAAATGGCGGAAGTTCTGACGGAAGGTGTTTAACTAATGTAAAGTTATCGATACCGATCGATCTCTCTGTTGTCAGCCTGTCAAGTTATTTTAATGACAATACTACAGCGTTTGAACAATTAGCCGACCGAGGTGTTAAGAAAACACCCAAATTCGAGAACAAACACAAATGCCTTCATTTAAATGTTTGCCCGAGCGGGAATCGAACCAGCGCCTTTCGGTGCCGAAGGTAGGATCATTACCTACTATCGATCGCACCACCACCGCACCATACTGTCAAAAAATATTTTACCTACTTACTTTAGACTTATTAAAAATCCTTGCACGGTCGTGAATCACGCCAAGTTCTCCAGCCTTCAGGGAATTCCTCGGAGCGTGAATACGGAAATTTTTATTTTTAATAATTCAATTTAGATGTCAACGGTCCCACGTCAGCGATGTTCGGAGAACGAGGAGGAAGGAGTGCTGTATATCGTAAAACGTTATAAACGCCGTTTGAGGAAAACGCGCGATTGAGTGACCGCATAAGCCAAGTTCAACAGCGAAATATTGTTACACTGACGTCTGCGATAAAAAAGCTGAACCATTTAACTCTTTCGTGTTCTTCCCGCAATTGATGTTAACTGTGGGTTGACTGGTATCATGCTAATATTATAAAGAGGAAAGATTAGTATTTTTGTCTGAAACGAATAAACTCAAAACTGCTGGACCGATTTGAACAAATCTTTCACCGTTAGGAAGGTAACATAGGCTATATTTTTAATTAAAGGGATCATTACAAAAACCCGTGCGAAGCTGGGACGGGACAGTAGTATATAAACCAATGACGACCTCCGTGGCGTAATGGTTACCACGCCAGACCGCCACCCAGGAGGTCCCGGGTTGGATCCCCGGTCGGGTCATGATGAAAAACGAACTTTTTCTGATTGGCCTCGGGTCTTGGATGTTTATCTATATATGTATTTGTTATAAAATATAATAACGTTGAGTTAGTATCCCATAACACAAGTTTCGAACTTACTTTGGGGCTAGCTCAATCTGTATGAATTGTCAATACATACTAATAAACGTGAAGGTTTTTAAGTATGATTGAATAGAGGTTTTTTATTATTTGACGCAAAAACTGCCGCTTTCCCTTTGCTTAAAATTTGCCTTTTTTGATACACAAGTAGTTTATGACTCGGATTAACACATAGGATAGTTTTCCTCATTCCACTTTGGTTATGATAATAGAAGCTCGGAGGACGGTGTACAATTAATGCATTGCCATTAGCGGTAAACACAATTAAAATTATACATTAAACAGTCACTGACTTCGATTGCATTCAGATGACTACTGATTTCGGAGATAAAAGGAGGAACTTTTTATGAAATTAATATTCTTTGAGCTGAATTTTTTCACACAGATGGCCTGTGGGTGGTAAAACATGAGTTTGTATTGATGGACGTGTGGATGTCTGTAACTTTTATTTGAAAACCGCTTGATAGGTTTACTTGAAAGGTACACAGGTAGATTATAACCTTGGAATGACGGAAATGAAATTATTGGGAAATCGTGGACCTCTGCTAAGTTTACATTTTTTATAATTTCCAAGATTCGCTACTAAAAGATAAACTTACTGATATGAAAGTCAACGCTCTTCTAGGTTCAAGGAAGCCATTACTTTTCAAGGAAATAGAAAATAAAATATTGTTGGAACACACAAAAAAGGAGATCTCATCAAAAACATTAAAATGTAAGTCAAAGCCAAGGCCCCGTAACGCAATCCTTCCACTACAAAAAGCTGTGAGATCTTATGTGAAACTAAGGCTGATTTTAGATATCTTTATATCTACTTAACTAAATACAAAGTCTTGGCAATCGCAATATTTATTTACAAATGAAAATTCAATTCATTTATTTTCTCTGGAGAGTCTCCTGTATAGCCATTATCAAGAACGGTGACCTCAGATTGCCAATAAGCTATGAAGCTTGACGTCCCGGGGAAGAAACAACTGTCTTAGTATTCACAACCAATTTAATCGGAAATTGAAAATTGAAAGGACCTATCTTATAAGGATGAAACAAAAGGCATTGAAGTCTCAAGCGAGAGCAAATCAAGTTAAATGATCCACGTTCCTGATAGGTATCTGTTTGTTCGTTTAAAAAAAGTTGCGGTTAGTTGCCTAGGCCGAAAAAGCTAGCGAAGACCCAAAAGATTATTTATTGTTTGAGGAAAAACATTTAGGAATATTTTGTGATATTATTCATACATAAATGAAATAGGTTTACACTGGTTTTTATAACTTCACGTATTATGTGCGAAACGGAATATTTTTCGTTGAACCAACAAGTTTTGTTTTGAAAACATGCAAAAGTCCCTCCTTCCACTGGGTCCATTGCTTGAATATTCGAATGCTTATTTCGCTTATTATATGAAAAAATATCAGGTTTTATTATGATATACGGGAAATGGTGGTTGTTAGTTATTATTTGACGACCTCCGTGGCGTAACGGTTACCACGCCAGACCGCCACCCAGGAGGTCCCGGGTTCGATCCCCGGTCGGGTCATGATGAAAAACGAACTTTTTCTGATTGGCCTCGGGTCTTGGATGTTTATCTATATATGCATTTGTTATAAAATATAATATCGTTGAGTTAGTATCCCATAACACAAGTTTCGAACTTACTTTGGGGCTAGCTCAATCTGTATGAATTGTCCCTATATATTTATTTATTTATTTATTTATTTATTTAAGAGAGTTGCGTGTATCTCGTTTTCTTTTGGGAATTTCGGAAAGTTAATCTTTTCTTATCGGATGCCTATATGTACGCCATACAGAGAACACACCTCCCTGCGAGTGCGAATGCCTACGTCACACAAAGGAGTCCAAGTTTCGTCTCTACGATTATCGGTTTAAGTTATGCTAAGCGTTGATCCGCCAGTCAGACAGGACAAAGCATTTTAAATGCGCAGACTAGTAAAACCCCCGCAACTTCGCTTGCGTATATCTCGCTTTGCCGTGGGAATTTTGTAAAATCCTTTCTTAGTACACCTCTAAACGTCAGTCAGGACTTTGAATTTTATTTTTATATGCATATATAATAATAAATCGACTTTCTCATGCTGATATAATAGTGGTAATCATCATTTAGTGCGATACCCACGAAATTAATGGCCGACCATGGCCTATACAGCAACTCCGACATACACATTTGTTGTTTATTCTGTTAAGAGATTCAAAAGATCCAAATCGTTTATTCAGAGTAGATCTTTACAGACACTTTCGTCAGTGAGTTTATTAGAGTTATGAATTATTTGTGTAATTTAATCTACTCTATAAACGACCATTTTGGAAACAAAAGCAAAATGACTACTGGTCAAGATTCTCGTATTCATGGATGACCATGGGCAGCGGCGAATGAATGAATGAACGCTTTGTGGTTGTGACAGTGATTGCTTACCATCAGATGACACCAGCTAGCTCTTTTGTCCTCCTCTGTCATAAAAAAGAAGTTAGCCGCTTTCAACGTACAGTTTCAGCTAAGTGCTAAGTTTCTTTTTTGTTCTTTTTGGTACAAATCTGCCGCCTGAACTGGTGGTATGAAAAGAAAAGACTACTGAAGGATCTTGTTATAGGCCTATTTGCTCCATACAGAAATTCGTTACCCTAAGGTTGCCTTGGAAAGATTGCTTTGAGCAATAAGGCCGCCTTGTTGCTTATACATTTGTAACTTTTACTGTTTTGTGTGTTGCAAATAAAGCTTATTCTATCTATCTATCTATATAATTGAATATTTTGGATTTAAATAAGTATGTGGATGCAAAATCAGGTAGTCCATGAAAAAACCGGGGAAAAAATGCATCATCAGTCAATGTCACCGCCCACGGCAGACGCTGGAGTACTTATTAATCTGTGTTCATGTTATTACCAGACTTGGACATTAACCAAAACCCTGTACGCGCGTTGGCATCGCTTTTCGTGCTACATCGACCTCTTTGTATGTTAGACCATACGTAGAAATGGTTGCAACTCCGCAATGGATTGTAAACATGGCGAAACTCGCGCTTTCGCCCCTTGGGCAAGTCGCGTGCGTATGCCCCAGTTTACTGACGCTGTAACTAACCGTACACGTGGTTTTCCCCGATGTCGCCGCAAGACTCGAGCCTGACTGTTTACAGATTTTGTATGTAATTAAATATACTAGCGCTCCGTCCCAGCTTCGCACGGGTAAGGATCCCTATATTTTTAAAGTATATAATATAGCCCATGTCACCCGCGGAAATAAGCTTTTATGTCATATAAATTGTGTAATGACGTTATAAGTTGATAGTAAAAGTTTTAAAAGAAAAGTTTATTTTATTCTTCTTAGCACAATTAAATAAAAGCTTGTTTTTAAATATTTTTATTTACTTTTTATTTACTCTTTCTTTCTTTCTGTCGACTTCACGAGGCGCGAGGGCATAGAGCCAGCACAAGGTTGGTTTTCCTCAGAAGTGCAATAGCTCTACATAGGTTTCGCAAAATGCCCCGTGATGACGTCTGACCGCGGACCGGTCGCGCGACACCAACATTTAATTTACTAACGCATAACGTCTGTTCGAGGAAAAACTTAATTTAAGGTATATTTTTTTGATAATCCAATTATCTAATGTAAAAAACTTAATCTATTTTAAATAATTTTGTTGCGTCATAGAGTAGCTTGAATATGACGTGTGTTGTGTTGTGATCGAACTAGGTCAATTCGATTGATGAAGCCATAAGAGGAAATATGGCGCACAGTTCTTCAGTCTTCTACTAAAAGAAGGCAGATTCGCACTGCACTAGTAACTATTTAGTCACAGGTTGTGACTTGTGACAAGTAGGTACTAAGTTAGACCTTATATTTATTTAAGGCCATTTTTTTACTAGCGAGACCCGCGCAACTTCGTTTGCGTGTATTTATTTATGCACAGCGGCGCCATCTATATCAGACATTTCACCAAATCCTCGCTCCTCTGAAATCGCGTACTTTTCGGGATAAGAAGTGTGTTAATAGTATTCTGTGATTTGAGCGTGATTAATTTTTGACTAAATAAAAGCTGTAAGCCAAAATATGTATAAAGACTAAGATCTTCTAGCAAAAAAATTTTTGTAGTGAAACACGATTCGTCATTCAACGATTAGGCGAGCGCAGCGAAATAGACACGGTGAGTTGTACAGAGAGATACATCGCTGACATTTTCAAATGAATGAAATAGACTTGAGACGTCATTATTTTTAAAATGTTCTTGTACAACAGGATAATATTATGGTATCTACAAATAGTTTTATATTAGCAATTCCTCCGAGAAGTTTACACTGGGTTTTTGTATATAACCGGTTTTAAAACGAGATCCCGTATACCTCTAGTCTGGACCTCAATTAGGATTCCTGTGGCACTACATCATACATCAGGCTCTGGGCTCTGGGGGCTCTGTAGGCTGTATCGGACAGTTCATGGCGTTTTATTAAAGTTTCAATAAATAAGATACTCTATAAACCACCACCATTTTGGACAGTGACCACTAAGAAAAGACGAAAGACGAATAGACATTCTGAAATCGTTGACCAACAGTCGATTGATCCATGAGCCTTTTAGACTACCATCAGCTGACCGTTCTCAATAGTGCGGTAACCGCCTTGCGACCGGTTTCGCAAGCCTCTGCAAGTTCAAGGTGCCAAACTGCACTGGAGGAAGGCATTCCACTCTTTACAGGTCGTCATATACACTGGGCGTCAAAAATAAGTAGTACAGTTTTAAAATTCCAATTACTCTTAAACTATAGAAGTTAGAGTTTTGAAATAAAAGTCATTTTATAGCAAATTTAACAAAGTTTTCTTAAAATAATATTTTATTTAGCATTAGTAAAGTTTTACACTGAAAATTAAGAAAAAACTAAAAAGCTAACCATTTTGAAGGAACTATCAAGAACTTAATTTTTACGTTTTGGGCCTTGTTCCCACTTTTGTAACTTGTGTTACCGTCTCGGGCTCTGATGACAGCTTGGAGCCGGTTTGGCATGCTGAACACAAAGTTTCGGAGGCGGTGTTGGGGAATATTCACCCATTCTTCTATCAGGGCCTGTTTTAGAACCCTGAGGGTGGCGGGGGGTGGTCTGCGTCTTCTGACTACCCTCCCAAGCTCATCCCAGGCGTGTTCAATCGGGTTAAGATCTGGACTTCTTGATGGCCAAGCCATCAAGCTGATGCCAACCTCCTGAACGTACTCTTGTACGAGGTGAGCGGTGTGTGGCCGGGCGTTATCATGCATTTAGTATAGCTCCATCACCCATATTTGCTAAATATGGCCCTGCATACTCGTTAAGGATCTCTAATGCATATCTTTCACCAGTCAGAGTGCCATTTTCTATGACCACTAGCTCTGTGCGACCCTCTGAAGAGATGCCAGCCCATACTTGTACAGAGCCCCCGCCGTATTGAACTCTTTCCGAGATGCAACCTTGAATGTATCGTTCACCAGGTCGCCTGTATACTCTCCGCCTTCCATCGGAAGTGAATAAAGAAAACCGAGACTCATCTGTGAACAAAACTCTTGTCCATTCTTCTTCGCCCCATTGTACGTGTTGACGGGCGTAGCGTAGTCTTGCTACTCGATGCCCTGTCTCAAGTTTGGGGCCATTTGCTGGCCTGTACCACTTCAGGTTGGCTTCAGCAAGTCTTCTCCTCACTGTACTCTCACTAACGTAGTCTCTTCGGGTCTGAAGAAGCTGTTGCTGGACCTCAACTGCATTAAGGTGACGATTTCTTAACACAGTAGAGACAATTAAGCGGTCTTCTCGGGTACTAGTGCACCTGAGTCTGCCATTACTTGGTCTCCTTAGATGGTTTCCAGTCTCTTCGTACCTTCGCTTTACTTGTTGGATCGTTCTTAGAGTTACACCCACCGTTCTTGCAGTACGACGCATACTGATGCCTACTTCAAGAAAAGTTATGATTCTTGCACATTCTTCTGGTGAAAGAGGCATGCTTAGTAAAGTTTACTCGCTGACGACACATTTCCTTTCGAATTGCAATTGATTTATCAGCAATAAAGAAAACAACAAAAAACAAAAGTACAAGCCAACAGGTTAAAAAAGAGTGTTTTTGTTTATTAAGTTTTTTTTTCAGTCAATCTTAAAAAATTATATTATGCATAACGTTTTTATTAAATGAAATTAAATTGTCTTTTAACTTTTTTTTATTTCAAAGGTCTAGCTTCTGTAGTTTAGGAGATATTGCAATTTTAAAAGTGTACTACTTATTTTTGACGTCCAGTGTAGTTGTGTTACAACTTACAAGTTTGCGTATGTACTTATGTGGGAATTGTTACTGTTGATAGTACTTTTTGATGGTGAATATTTAAAATACAGAGCAAAAAACGGCATAAAAATCACGTTTGTTGCAAGCCCGTCTTTAAACATATTTATTTTGCAATATATTTTGTTAATAGCAGCAACAGAAACACATCATCTTTGAACATTTCGAATGTGTAGCTATCACGGTTCATGAGATACAGCCCGGTGAGAAATAGACACACAGATATTTAGTAATAGGATCCCGTTGGCAATTGGCACCCTTTGGTTACGGAAACCTTAAAATCCGTTTTTTTAAAAATTATTTTGAATTTTTTAAAGTAACTTGTCTTTCTATCTATCTCATAAAGGGAATCACTCCATTGATTCCAATGAGACTCGCTGACAAGTAATGTAATAAATGTCTCTGCCTATCACCCTCAACAATAATAGGATTGTTATAGCGCTCAAAATCGAGTTAGCAGTTATTTGCCGACAGCAAAGAACTTTCTAATGTTAAAACTAGAAAACGGGCGGAATTACTGCACACGAAATTGATGTTCTAAGTGTCTCGTTTCACGGGTTGTATTCCTGTACCGAGACTTACTAAAGATATGGAACCAAAGAAGAAAAATGCCACTTTACATGTAGGGGAGGCACAAAATATTTCATTTAGGTGGACCACGTGCAAGAAAAAATGCCCGTGGTCCACCCAGGTGTACCCCGCAGGTGGACCACGACCAATACGGGTATTTTTATTGTATTCTTCTTTTATTATATGGACAGTTTCTTTGGGCATTTCTTCTCGTCACTTGTCATTGCGAAATGGGTACATTAGAAATATAACTAACATTGTAAAAGAATATTTAACTTTGAATCATTGATTGCCAGTTCTGTGCCCGTTGTAGCGTATGCACCATTGACCTGTACGATCAGTGGGGCAGATGAGACAAATTAGTTTCGTTTGCACCATTGATATTAATACAACTGTGAGGCATAACAAGAGTACCTAAGCCCCTGTAGTTAATCTAAGATAAGCAAATATTATTAATGGCTCAAGTGCCACCATGTTTGAACTTGAATAATATACTTCTAAATGATCTCACTTAATACGACGCAGTACTCCGATATCTCCACAGATATTATAATATAATTATAGTAAGATATTATAGTACCTAAGGTGTTTAATAAAGTAATTATGTACAGTCAAGTGCACTTTCGAAAGGACTTTTAAAGCATCAGAGAGGCTCAAGACTGTATAAAATACAAATTGAAATGAAATGATATCGGAATCTTTTCTTATTTTATTTCAGAGAGTAGCCCTTCACGAACACGTTTTACACTTTCTTTCTTCAGATTCCATCTCTAACTTGATAAAGGAAAACAAGACTACATTTTTTGTCTCAGTAGTTCCTTCAAAGGAACCAATAAAGGGACTTCTGGGAATAAAGGAGATTTCCTTTCCTTTCTTTGCGGATAAAACATTGCCCAGGACTGTATTTGCACTGAGCACATGTTTGTGACAAGTCATCGATATAAATATATGCAAATTGATCATATTTGTATACCAGTGTGGTAAATAATACGATTATTAATCCATTTATTTACCAGGAATTATTGTTAATTGTGTTTGTGACATTATGTTTACTTATACGTAATTTAGACGAGTTGCGAATAAGACGATTTACTACATACAAGAGTTACGATTCGCTACTGTAGACGACTTACGTTTGCGACGACGGATTATCCCTAACTTGATAAAGGAGGAACTATTGACACTTTTCTTTTATCTCAGCAGTTCCTTCAAAGTTACTAAAGAAACGAACACTACGACGATCCTTCCATCGGTCCTCTCAAAGGATGGATTAGGTCCTTAACTCTTTGATAGATTTAATCTAAAGACAGTGCAGTGTGTGGGTGTGCCACATCCTTATTATAGTGTTACTTTGATTTTGAAATTGAAATTATTATAGAATGACATTTAGCTCGTCAAATACAAAAATTTACTTAGATAGGTATACCGAAAGGACCATATTGACCAGAGAACGACCATATCGACCGTGAGGGATGGATTCAAGTGGAAAAAAAAGTCGCCTAGGATCCATTGATGGATCAAATAATGGATTCGAGTGGAATGAGCGAATTAATCAACAGAAATTGTGCAGTATCTAATTTGCTTCCTACTCTGATACAATGAGCTGTGCATATCGTAATTGCATTAGTGCAATCGGCCGAGACCTCGCGCCGAGGTGAGCCATTGTCTGCGGAGGAACTCTCTTTCCGAGGTCTGCGCATTATGTAAAGGGATCCATAACCCTGTCCCTAACTCGTCTGTTAGAGATCTCGTTCTGGTCGACTGATTCTTATGGTATTTATTTAGTTTCAGAATTAGTTCTAGTTCCTAATAGCGGATAAATGCCAGAAGCCGCTTCCAATTTCAGGTTACTATTCTAGTGTCAAATTTATAGTTGAGCATCAGTTGGTCCATGAGGAAAACGGCCAAACTTGACTATCAGCCATTTTCGAAACGTCTGAAGCTATTATTATTTTTTCTTTTTTAGTTTGAATCTAAATCTGAAATAAAGTTAGAAATAAAGTTTTGACATCTGACACTTATGACGCAATACTGAACGCCAATTCTCCTGGCATGCAGTCATAAAACGAAACTTCGAAACTGATACATACTTATTGCTCAGTGCATAACCACAATCGATTTTTCAATAAATTGAGCCAGAAGCTTTGGCGTTGAGTATAGTAAGTGACCTTTCCACCCCTACAGTTTCCCATAGGTATTCCTATATGTTTTTTTTATCGTCATTGGCAGACTTTTTTGTATTACAAATAATATTACTCGGAACTAGTTTTACGTCAAATGTTACGGTACGTTAAATAAGACGTAATAATCATAATTAATAATTAAATTAACACAATTTATAATAATTGGGAGTCTGGGAACTTAATAAACTAATAAGTAAAGTTCGTAACAATATCAACCATTTTTTTATTGCAAACCGCGCCTAACTGGCGTGCAGTCGAGGGCGGATTGGACACTTGCGACTTGTCTTGACTAATTTAAGATACGACATAATAGCAAGATTAAAAAAAGCTCTGGGAAAAAATAGGACTAACATTTTCATTAAAAAAAAAGAAAACATATTATTTGTTGTCACGCGTCGCTCGTGGACCAACAGTTATGGTACTAATTCACTACTACATAGTTGTGTCATTAGGACTATTTTTTCACAGAGCAACTTTTGCAATTTGCTAAAAGAGTTGCGCGTGCCTCGCCGCCCTAAGTTGGCGGGTTCACGTTTGCAAGTTCAAGGCGCGCAAACTAGTTTCGCGGACGCGACGCCCGAGAGCTCGCAGTACTCGGTTTGTGTACACTAACTTATGACTGGACATGCGTACTTTGACAATCTGCTTTGAGTAAATCTAGTTTTTGAAAGAGTAACAAAAATCCATCAAACATAGGTACAAACGCGTCCTCTCCATAGAGCTTTTTGTCTAGAAACTTTACTTTCATGTATTTATTAGAGCTACCAAAGGGACTAGTTGGAATTAAGAAAATTGCATGGCAGCTAGCTGGTTGGGTTTAACACACGCTCTCCTCGTGAATCAACCTGTTATGCACGACTAGTTGTGCCATTATGAATATTTTTTTCCAAATTATTCCTGTTGTGTGTTGTGTCCTGTGTAGCCAGGATCAACAACGACGAATCGACAATAAGCAATGAAGCTTATTGACGTCCCGGGGGGGAAACTGCAGCTGTCTTGGAACTCACTTTCTTCTTCATTACTGAATGGACTTCCCTCCTTAACAACTACTGGAGAGACAGCATTATGACAAGCCCTCCTTCTTAGATCCAGACATTGTAGTCGTGGGTGTCCATGGGCAGGGGTGATTGATTTATGCTTACCATCAGGTGACTAGCTCGGTCGTCCTCCTCTGTCATAAAAAAGTGTGATGTGTTTTTGAAAAGGTCATCGTAGGCCCAGAACGGCGGAAACAGACAAATTGCTCTGCACAAAACAATAATTTGTAGTAACACGACCTCTGTTACGGATACGTGACATTACATACATATATACAAATAAATATATGTTTTTGTATATTGTATACTATTATTTAAATAATTACGCGTTAGTTGTACAAAGAATTGAATTATTTGTCTCTTTGTTAACGGTAAGTTGCGCGTTTGTGCAAACTATTATTATAGGCAGATTAACGGGACTTTTATAGATTGTGTTATAAGGAATAAGTTAGGTGCATTTATAAAATTCCCTTGAGAATGAGAGCCGCGGTGTTTTCTTCGTATTCCTTCTCTCTTCAATAATAAAAACATTCGAAAATAATCCTAAAAGAATTCCTAATCCATCCTAAACATTGCAACACGTCTTGTGTTAAATGATAGACGAGAGAGATGATAGAGAGAAGAATACGGCCCGCCTGATGGTAAGCATCACCGTAGCCTATAGACGCTTGCAATAGGGTATCACTAACCCAATCACCCCAAGTGGAGCTGAGACCTTACTCACCGAAGGAACACAACATGGCCGAGACCAATGCTGTTTGGCTACGATCTTCCCTTCGGGTCCAGACGGGCTGCTCCGACTTGAGCGGATTATCCGCTGTGCCCTATTATAAATTTGTTATTATACTGTGTTTATTGTGATGAGTTGCATAGATTAGGCAAAATACGAACGCAGTGAACCATGAGATCGGTATGTCGGTAAAAACGAAACGGCATCAAAACGAACAGATCATGACACGTGCGGAAAACCACAGCGAAATAGAGACGCGCGTTACTGACGCACCCTTTATTGTGTATTAAGTGGCCATTTGGCTTGTTTGCGAAATGGTGGTGTCTTATACTGGGTGTGCCCACGGCTGGCTTCGACCGCATGAATTGGATAAATCGGACTCAGTGACATCTAATGAAGTTTTGAGGAACCTAATATTCATTACGTCGCCACTTTATCCACGTAAATGAAGTTTGTGCAAACAGCATTAAAACTCACTTCTGTAACTACGAAGATGTGAGCGTACAAACAGACGAGACAAAAACAAAAAATGTTTTTGTTCCTTATCCATTTTTGCCAAATATGTTCAATGTACAGACATGTTTCATTATATGTATGTAGTCCCTTTAAAGGACTACCAAAGGGACTAGTGGAAGGTATAAAGTATCCAAATTGTAAATGACCAGAGAATGCTGAAGGCAGCTGAAGGACTAGCCTCTAAACTACAGATGCCTTAGAACTCACAACGAATTTAATCGCAAAGATATTACATGGAGTAGGAAGCATCTAACGCATATAATATTAAACCAGTCAGCGCTCATTTATGAATCGATTTGTCGTCCGGCGTATTAATAATCGATATTCATAAATTATCGACGACAACCACGACGTGACGACTTGATAACTTCATCAGGGTTACTCCTGCCTGAGATTCCAATTAATCGATATTGGAATTTAACGATTCGGAAGTGCTCGCATACTAAACCAAAATCCAAAAATCCATACCAAATCCAAACCATGCCAATCGGTCAAAGGCTAAATTACTTTTGTCATTTACATATTCAGTCAACTTAAACTCGGACACTAGAAAACTGCACGACGTTTACATAAATATTGAATCTCTGACTCTACTCTTCACACTAAACCAAACACTATGTTTTTTTTTAAATAGACTTAGGTACTTGTGTAACGAACAAGTTATGTTCCGAAAATAGCAAATTAACATGAAGCTTGTAATTAAATTGAGTCGTCGCATGTCGCGCTAACTCATCGGTCATTTTAGTTTTTTTTTAATCCGCCAAAGTAATCACAATTCGTGACAATCGTAAAAAACATTTATTAAATTAAATTATAGATGAATATGCTTTGTAATGCCGTGATATGAACGTGTCTAGGTATACACAAAGGACTAAGCATAACGTGCAAGAAGCTGCCACAAAGTTTTATTCCAATGGGAATTATGGAAAATGCCATACATAAAAACCTTCTTCTTGAATCACGCTATCTTATTTAAAAAAAACCCGTGTCTGGCCACGCACAATGTAGGGTTCCGTATTTGCTATGCACTTCTTGCATGGAGATGAATACAATTCGTCAAAGAAATTTTACTTTATAAGTTCGTCGGCTATTATTCAGTAACTAGTAGTGCATACTTAACCGTTATAGTTTTCCTTGTAGGTTCACTATATGGACTACTAACCATGTTTTTTTAAATTTCTAAACACAAGACTTTCGGAGATAGAGCGGAGGCCTAGGCGCTAGACCGCGGACGGACAGACGGACATGGCGAAACTATAAGGGTTCCTTGTAGTCTACTACGAAAACTAAAAACTGCATCAAAATCCATAAAGTTTAAAAGATTTTAACAACAAGCTGGACTCTCTAAGGCTGTAAACCTTTGTTCTCATTAGTCCCTTTGGTAGTTCAGGGACTAGTGCTACTTTTTAATTGTCAATATAAGCTCTCTAATATTGTTTTTATCAATAAGGAAAATGCTAAACTGCATAGAATATCGATATTAAAAACATAAATGCGCTGTTAGCAGGGCTTTCCCACGGCGGTTTCCTTCCTTGAGGTGTCGCGGAAAATCAAACTACAAATTATTTCAAACATGTTTTTGATATTCAGGTTAGATATTGGAGTAATTGTAATTGGAAATAATTTAAAATAATTAGTATTGGGGTAATACGTCTGTCTGTATACACTCTTCCACAACCGGTCCTGCATGCACTCGAAGCTGTATTGAGGTCAATAACCGATGCATAAATGCAGTTTTTCCCCGCAACAACGCTGGCATTATATGCACTTTATATCTATCGCTAAAAGGGTTGTTTTTGTTTGATGAAGAAAGGAGGAAAATGGTATACTGCAGCTTGCAGTTGGTGATTCCCGGTCATTAGAAAATAGTTGTAATTATTCGATAATTGATTATGGAGGAGGAAAAATGGTTATGATATAATATGGTATTAAAACCTCTCTTTTACTAAAGTTTCTTTCGCCAATTCTTCTTCTCAATGGTCATTCCAAAATTCTGGTAGATTAGAAAAATATATTTAATATTAATAAAGACGTAAGCATATGACGTAGCAAATGCAAAGTTTTGGCCCTGAAGAGCACACAGTGAAATAGATTCTATTTCGAAGTTTTTCTCGATTTTCTCAGTTTCCACTGTTTTTTTCACAAATTTCACACAGCAGAACTACTTTACGCTTCGTAAATGTAGCCTCCTATTTGTCCAATTCCAATAGTCTATTCTATACTAAGGTACACTCGAGCACCCATCATTAAGTGGCATGAGCTTCTGTGGGACTGTCCCTCCGCTATCATACCTTCAATCGCTTTGTTCCAATTCTCCCGTGAACTTCATATTGTCCAAAACATTTATACAATAATGCAGATGCAGTGCCACAAACTTATCTGTGCCGATGGCGGGGGGCGCCACGATCTATGGTATTGAAGGTAATTTGTCAAATATTCAAGGCGTATCCATTAATCCTAGTTTTGGCCACCGGCACAGATAAGTTTGTGGTAATTGAGATAATATACATTTGCAAATCTGTGGTTATTGTTCGTTTAAGGCGGGTTCACACTGTCGTGGGAACACTTGTGGCCTTAGAGAGGCCATGCCGAGGTCAATGGCAGATTATGAAACCCTCTTGTTAATATTAATATAAACCTTGCCAAAACCCGGAAGACAAAGTGGTTCTTATGTAACTTTCTTCTTGTTCACATCGAGAGATCACATTTCAGGGTCAGCAATACCTACCCTCAGTGTTGCAAGCGTCCATATGCTACAGTGACCGATAACCATCAGGCTTGTTTGCCACCTTAGTGGTATAGAAAAAAACTAACATATCCTTTTGTTTGTTCCAGTGGCGATACGCGACACCATTAGAGCTGTTAATGACATGGATGGGAGCACTCCTATCACTAATATCGGCAGCTGGACTCATAGCAGCCGTGGTCATATATGGAGAGCTCACTTCACTCTTCGTGCAGAGGCATAACGCGGCGCCCACTACGCCACATGCTGTCATATTGCAGACGTTCGGTGGGGGGACTTTGCTGTGAGTACTCCTTCTTTTAGGCCAAGCCCACCACACGTTCCCACCGCTGGTGTCTCATGTGTAGCCAGGATCAACAACGCGACCTCAGAGTGACAATGAGCTTATTGACGTCCCGGGGGAGAAACTACAGCTGTCTTGGAACTCACAATGAATGTATGAAGAAAGAAATTAGACAAAACTTCAAAACTTTCATTCAGAGAATTGGTCCTTACAAACGCATTCTCTTGTCATAAATAATTTGTGTAATTATTTTCTTTATAAACTACTAGCTTTACGCCCGCGACTTCGTCCGTGTGAAGTTCCGGACCCGTTCTCGTGGGAACCACATTGAATTTCGGAAAAAGCTATAGCCATGTCACTCCCTGATAATGTAGCTTTCTACTGGTGAAAGAATTTTTAAAATCAGTTTAGTCGTTTCGGAGCCTTTTCAATGCAAACAAACAAACAAACAATCAAATCTTTCCTATAATATTAGTATAGATTACGGAAACGAAAGAAAGTAAGGAAGATTTTTCTCCTTTTTTCCCTTGCATAACCAAAGTATTGCTAAATTAAACTTTATGTTAATGCACTTAGGCCCGGCGGCAATCGTTCGGCGCACATGGACGCACTGGTGACAGATTCGCTCGCGTTCGGCGCGGCGAGCATCGCGATCATGTGCGTGCAGTTCGCGGCTGCCGCTCTCGCCGTCTCGCTCACCAACCACGCCGCTGGACGGATGGTAAGTTATCATTACAGACAGTATAACCATAGGAAGACAGAATGCCTCTAATTCCATCCCTTTAGTGTTTGAAGGAGCTACGGAGACAAAAAAAGTATAAGTAGTTCCTTTATCAAGTTAGGGATGGTATCAGAAAAAGTTAGGGATAATTTTGGAATGTGCTAGAAATGGTTTTGGGAAAAATAATACAAAAATACTTTTCCTGAAGTGCATCTTTTCAGCTCATAATTATTTGTCCTTATCCGAACGTTTTTTGGGCCCATTCGAAGATGTTAACGTGTAGAAGCCGAACAAATATTTCAGACGCATTTGCATATTTATCAGACGCGCTACATATCCAAATTAGTCGGGTTGCTCACTTCAAAAATGTGAACAAGCCACAAATCTTCTCTATATGATCGCTTTGTAAAAACGAATACTTAAGCACTCTGCTGGATTTCTAGAAGGAAGACCTGAATAAAAAGATGTAACTTTGACATTGTGTGTCGCAGGTCGCTCGGCTCCGCTGGCAGCTTCTGCACTCAGTGCTGAGTCAAGAGATAGCATTCTTCGACACAAACACTAATATGGATTTTGCGTCCACACTTACCGAGTGAGTATGACATTCAGAAAGAAAGGAAGAAAAATATTTATTTGGAACACTTAACACTAAACAACAATAACTTAAAATTACTTATAACTAATTGTGTCCCCAATGGGTCTCCACTTAGCATATTATGAGACGTGGCACGAGTACCACGACGCTGTTTTCTGTGGAAACCATGTATTTTTCAGAGTTTACAATGATGTAATGTCTTAATGCCAAAGAAATGGCAAAGAAAACCAGTTACAACCTTTTTTATAATTTAAAAATATAACGTACATTTTTTTTAACATAATTATGCCCTAATTGGTGCAGCAAGTGGATCCTCATAATATAACTCTTGTCTCCAGGGGCATAGAGAAGCTCCGTGCTGGTGTCGGCGAGCACGTGGCCATGACGGCCCACCTCGCTGGGTCAGTGATCCTCGGCGCTTCGCTCGCGCTGTCCTATGGTTGGCAGTTGACTTTGGCCGGAGGGTCGCTGGTGCCGGTGGCTGTTCTAGTTGCTGCTGTCAATGCTAGAGTAAGTACGACCCCCTCACAGAATATCGGTGTGAAATAGTAATGCGTTTCTTTCGGCGAATGGATTTTCTTCATTTTCTCTTCGTTGGCATCTTATTGGTACGCCATCGTAGCGCCCCTGGTGGTTGCTGCGGTTTAGACTACATTATATGACTAGGTCACCTGCGTGACTTGTTGCTTGTTTGTCTTTTAAACTTAAGAGTTGCACTCTCATTGGTAGCAACCTCCATTTACCTCTCTCTTGTGCCAGTTCCTTCACCTCTCTATAAGACGCGATGCCCGCCTTTTCCTTAACGCAACTTCATGCAAGTTCTTCTCTGCCTTTCCTTTCCTCTTCAACACTGCGCAGCGGATAATCTGCTCAAATCGGAGCAGCCCGTCTGGGTTTGGACCTCCACCTTACATCGTATCGTAGCCAAATAGCATTGGTCTCAGCCATGTTGTGTTCCTACGGTGAGTGAGGTCTCCAGAGCTCCGTCTTGGCAACGCGCGAGTGATAGGCTACGGTGACGGCCTACCGTCAGGCCGACCTTATGCTTGTTTGCCACTTGTTTGAATTGACATGTCCGTGTGTACTTGGTCTGCTGTATGACATAACCCATTAAGCAATTTGTCCAATCCTTTTAGTATCAAACGCGATGCGCGGCGCGCGAATCTTCAGCGTACGGCACTGCGGGGCGCGGCGTCGAAGAGGCGTTGGCCGCCGTGCGCACTGTACGCGCTTACGCCGGGGAGAAGACCGAGTTGGACAGGTGAGAGAGACGGATGGCTAACAGAAAGTTACGAGAGTGGAGTGGAGTGCCGCCGTGTGTCGTATAAATAACCACTTTGACTTCCGTGCAGGTACAGCGCAGCTCTGCAACCGGTGCAAGCTGCGTCCATGCGGCGCGGCCTGGGCGCGGGCTTGGGCGCGGGCGGCTCCTGGCTGCTCACGTACGCCATCAACGCCGTGGTGCTGGCCTACGGCGCCGAGCTGTGCGTCCGGGACATGCAGCTGCCTCCCGAGCAGCAGGAGTACCATCCCGGGGTCATGCTCACGGTGAATATCATTCGAATCCATAACATAACAATAAATTCGCAAAAAATGACAAATCACTCTCAATACAAAACTACTTCTACAAATTAATTATTCTATTACCCATGCTCCCCCAGTGGATCATATACAAAAAAAAAACCACTTCAATCCATCACAGAATGAGAAAGCTTATGAGGATGTACGGATGTTTGATACTCTTTCAGGCAAAAACGGCGTGATTTTTTTGATAAAAATTAACTTACATTTTCTCTCGGCCAGATCCTGTTCTGCGTGTTCATGTCAGCGCAAAACATAGCGATGTGTCATCCCCACTTGGAAGTGTTCAGTGCGGCGAGGGGGGCTGCCAAGGGGCTGTTCCCCCTCCTGGACAGGAGGTCCAACATCAACGCCATGCTGGACGAGGGGGAGAAGCTGGAGACGCTGAGGGGGGATGTGGACTTCGAGAATATTTATTTCAATTATCCATCACGGCCTGATGTTAAGGTTAGTTACAATGAGCTCATTTTTTTATTTCTTAGGTTAACTATTATATTTTTACTCATATAAACTTGCAAGCTACTGCAAGCTACTATTTATAATTTATATCAAGATTATTCAGTAGATACATTGTGTTTATAATTGGGAATCGCATTCTTATGAACGTGCAATGAAAGATTGAGCTGCAATTTGTTAAAAGCAAGGTTCAAAATTCAACTCGAACCATAAAGCGATCGTAGCGTGAACGACAATCTGTGTGTTCGTCAGGTGCTCCGCGGGCTGTCCCTGTCCGTGAAGGCGGGCGAAACCGTCGCCCTCGTCGGCAGCTCCGGCTGCGGCAAGTCCACGCTGCTGCAATTATTGCAAGCGCTTTATAGGTAAGACACTGATCAACGCCATCTATGAATTAATTCTAGAACTAAAATCGTGACCTAATCTTTTTGATAGAATTTATTGTAGTCTATACATTTTGTTTATTAATAAATTTTCTATATTGTTTTTACTTGTATTTGTTGATGTCTTTCTACCAAATATTCATTTTTTTTCTTTCTACCTAACTAATAACCTCAACCCCACATACATGTGTTGATTAACGCCATCTATAAGTGAATTGTAGAACTAATAATATCCCTCTTTGCAGACCCGATGCGGGAACAGTGCGCATCGATGGAAGACCGCTGGATCAGCTGCATCTCGCGCACTACAGGTAAACTATTATTATTAAGTAGCCTGAGATATTATTATTTGCTTTTCTTTATTTATTGCGTTTCTATATTTTTGCAACATTTCCCATTGATGCTCCTACATTTTTTATTTATTTGCGAAATTACGTGTTTACTATTATTCAATAGTAACACAGTAAATTACTCTCATCCTAGGATTGAACTAATTCGAACGTGTATTTGCAGGAAGATGATAGGCGTGGTGGGCCAAGAGCCGGTGCTCTTCGAAGGCAGCATCCGGGAGAACATCTCCTTGGGCGTGCGGGCGACGCACGAGCAGGTCGTGCGCGCGGCCACCGTCGCGCATGCGCACGGATTCATCTCCAAGCTGGCTGATGTGAGTGGTGAAGGCAATCAATTCAGGCTCATTCATGAAGAAAAAATCTTATTTTTTGTGTCAAACAAAACCGAGATGGCTTAACATCAATCAATTCACCATATAATGTCTTACATTGTTTGTGGCCGTAAAACCTTGTATACCATTATTGTGTTGGTTTTCCTTTGAATTAATTAAATATTTGTTAACAGGGCTACGACACGTGGCTGGGGTCGGGCGGTGCAGCGCTATCTGGCGGCCAGAAGCAGCGCATCGCCATCGCGAGAGCCCTCGTCAGAGACCCCAAGGTGCTGCTGCTGGACGAGCCGACTTCTGCCTTGGACCCTGCCGCCGAGAGACAGGTACAATATGCACTTTATTAAAAAAGTACTTCTTAAACAGTCTTCCAAACAGAGACGCCGTCTCTTACATAGATTAAGTCGATTGTAATGTACAGACTACAATAAAATGTAAACCTGTATTTTTCTATGTGACAAATAAAGTATATTATTAACTTTCTGCTTACATCAGGCGGCCGTATGCCACCTTAGTTAGTAAAAACCCTGGAAAAAGCATAAACACGAGTCTGAAAATGTCGAAATTAATGATTTGGTTATGTGGAACCAATACCTTGGACAGCGCCATCTGTTAGTGTGCTCCGGCAAACGACTCAAACACGAACCTTCGCTTCGCAGGTGCAGGCGGCGCTGGACGCGGCGGGAGTCGGACGCACCACCATCGCAGTGTCGCACAGGTGATTCATTTGAGAAATAATTACGAATAGGTGTACGATTAGGTTCATTCCACCATGTTCACCTAGGTGACATCTCATCACCTGGGTGAATAAAATGGAATTTTTTGTCCTTCACCTTGGTTGGAATATTTTCACCAAATTATTTTCTAATGTCCATAATGAAAAGTACTAAAATTGTGTTGACCGTTTCAAAATACCCGAACTTGACCGAAGTTAGACGAATACGTGAGTGTTGATACTCATTTCGTCTTACCTCCTCTAACTTATATCTAACTTCGGTCAACTTCGGTCAACTTCGTTCCACAACTACAACATTTTGTATGTCTATCAGGCTATCAACTATCCGTAACGCATCACGAATAGTGTACGTCGAGCAAGGCGCAGTTCTGGAGCAGGGCACGCACGAAGAGCTGCTCGCGCGGCAGGGTGCTTACGCGCGATTGCTGCAAGACGACATCACGCACAAGTATGTACACGTCCATACATGTTTGTACATTTCTAAATTCAAAATTTGGAAATTGTGTAGCATCTCATAATATTTTACACTTACCTACAATTAAATTCGGCAGGCCGAAATAGACCTGCCTGACACTACTCTTGTTACACTAACCTTTAAATAAAATCAATTACTCAAAATGTGTTTATTACAGGAGTATAAGAGAGCTACCTGTGGTGGAGCAAGCGGAGGAGGAAGAGGAGTTTGAACCTCCACCAATGGAGTTCCGTAGACCGTACACCCGCTCTGGAAGTGCTTTGAGCAGACAGTCCATAAGAGGCAAGTCTCATAAATATACTTGACAGAGCTGGTAGTCGAGTGGCTAGCGATGATCACTTTATTTCGAGGGCCGCGAGTTCGAATCCTGCGTAAGGCAAACATTTGTGTGCATAAACACGTCTGTTTGCCTTGGTTTCTAAGTATAATAAGTATTTATTTACAAAAAAAAAGTATTTAAGTATATTCAGCAATCTAGTACCCATAGTACAAGCTTAGTTGCTTAGTTTGGGACTAGATGGCGTTGTGTGATCCGTCCAAGAATATTTATATTTTATAATACATGACAACATGCCGATTCGAGAAAAACACAAATGCCACCACAGAAATGTTTGATCTAGCCGGGAGTCGAACCCGCGCCCTCTGAAGCACGATCACTACCAACGCTTTTCTCCCACTTTGATGAATAATGTGTTTCTTCAATTCCAGAGTCCCTGATTCGCAGCAGCCGCCGCGTCGGCTCCCTGTCGACGCCGCAGTTGCCGCCCACTGAGGTAACAAACAAACACACACGTTTTCTGGAAGTATTTAACCATTAACATTTGACCTTGCTTCCATTTTCGAGAAGGTAGTTTATAGTACATTTATTGATACAAATCAATAATCAAATGTCCCTACGTACATATTTATTTATTTCTTAAGGAATTGGAGCAAATCATGTGCCGTTAATTAGACGTTTAATCCTAATTACAATAATAATTTATTTTCTTTCAAGGAGTTGGATCCAATGGCTGATGAAGAGGACAGCCCGCCCCCGGCCTCGACCTGGTCGATCCTGAAGCTGAACTCCCCGGAATGGCCCCAGCTGTTGGGCGGGGCCATCGCTTCGCTACTGGTCGGGGCCACGATGCCCGTCTTCGCTTTGCTCCTGTCTAAGTTATATGGGGTATGTATCTTAAAATAATACTCCGTATTAGAATTTAAGTAAGTCCCCGTACATAATATGTGATGTTTGAGCCCTGTGTATGTAGCTCACGATGATATTATTCCATTCCAACTCTGCGATGGATAGCACAACGCGAAACTCGCACAACTTTGGACAACGTCTAAAATAGCTTTTTGCGATATCTTGTTCTTTATTTGTTATCCTTACTTATGACTTTTTTCTTTTTTTGCCAATAAGAAACAAAAAAAATTTTTAAAACAAAGTTTGGGGAAAATTTGTAGATGGCGTAAATAACCTTTCTTCCACTTGGCTCCATTGCATGATCGCTCAATGGATTCTAGACGACTTTATAACTACCATACTACAATATTAAAAATTCCCACGGGAATGCGGGACACACGCAAGCGAAGTTGCGCGGGTTTCGCTAGTTTTCGAATAAAAAGTAACAAATCAAGGATTATAATCTTGAGGACAAATGGAGTGCGAAGTGACAAATAAAATCTTGCCCGATTTTTGTATTTGTATAGGACCTACTAGTTTCGCTATTTATGTTCTAAAGTGTCTAACTTCTCATGTTGTGTTGCCTCCAGATGTTCTCGTACTCGGAGGGCTCGCTCATCTTATCGCAAGCGCGCTTGTTCGCGAGCTTGTTCGCGGTGGTGGCGGCGCTGTGCGGCGGCGCCGTGCTGCTGCAGACGTGGCTCTTCAACGCCGCCGGCGCCAAACTCACGCGCAGGCTGAGGGAGCGCACCTTCGACAATTATTTGAAACAGGTATGGCGTTTAGAAGATAAAAGGTTTGGGAGATGTCAGACAACCTAAGGGAAGTCGCAGTCTGAAATGCTACGACGTAGCACAGAGTATGGCTGCTACGAAAAATGTAATATCTTCACCACCGCTACGGCGTAGCACACTAATTATCTGTTACGGCGTAGGATTTGAACTATCAGCTACGGGGTTTCTTATCTACTGAGTCTCTTGCAGGAGCAGGGCTGGTACGACCTGCCCGCGAACTCGGTGGGCGCGCTGTGCGCCCGCCTCTCGTCCGAGTGCGCGGCCGTGCAGGGCGCCGGCGGCACGCGGCTCGGCACCGCGCTGCAGTCCGCCAGCACCATGGCCATCGGCGTCGTGCTGGCCATGGCCTATTCCTGGAAGATGACGCTCGTCAGCCTGCTGAGCGTGCCTTGTGTGAGTATTGTCCTCTGTCAATATGGATATGAAGGAGGAGTTGCGACGTCTCTATTGGTGGTCAAATATAAAACGTATATCTCCGTTCGCAGGTGATCGGCGGCATCTGCCTCGAGGGCTACGTCACGCGGCGCACGGAGCAGAAGGAGCGGCGCGCGCTGGAGGGCGCGGCGCGAATCGCCACCGACGCGGTGCGGCACGTGCGCACCGTGCACAGCTTGGGTGAGTGGCATACGTTTTATATTTTGTTACAAAAATGTGTGTTTCCTCTTTATAAATACAGTCTCAATTACAAGCACACATCTATGTATTGTAATAAAAATGTTGTATAAAAAAATATATAACAAGACAGATCCGGTGATCGCAGCAATGGTTACTTTGCCCCAAGGTGCGTGGGTTCAAATCCCGCTTAAGACAAACACTTGTGATATTTTGTTATGTCTACTGCGCAGGAGTGGAACAAGAGTTCCTGTCGCGCTACTCTCTCGCTCTGGACGAGGCCTCTCGCTCTTCGGCCAAGGCGGCGCGGGTGCGCGGCCCCGTCTACGGGCTGTGCCTGTGCGCGCCTACGCTCGGCTACGCCGTAGCACTCGCCTACGGGGGATATCTCGTAGCGCGCGAAGGGCTGCACTACGAGTATGCCATACTGTGAGTATCGTTGACAATTATAATAGGGAAGTGCTTCATTATCGGCACCTAGTGTCAATCATCTGTGCTTTAGTGTCCATTAGCGCCAATTAGGTATTAAATATGGTCAGTCTTTGTCCAAGTTTGCGGCGTTCGTCAGGATTCAAAAATAAGTTTTTTTTTGTACATTTTGGTTGCAAGAAATAAATAAATGCTCAAAGCATGATGTTATTTTATTAAAAATAAGATAACGAGGCCTGGGTTTGTTGTTAACAACAGTGTGGCGGAGTCGCTCATCTACGGCGCCTGGATGCTGGCCGAAGCGCTCTCGTTCGCGCCGAACTTCGCGGCGGCGAGAAGGGCGGCGGCGAGGATCACTCGCGCGCTAGAGAGAGAGCCCAAAGTGAAGACAGAGACGACTGCGAAGGAGGAGGACGGATGGGTGAGATCACCTTGCCATACATTGTTCACTTATATTAAGGGGGGCTACTGGATTAAATTTTTTTAAACATCATAATTTTTCTTTTTAAAACAGAAATCTTCAGGCGACCTAACCTTCTCATCATTGCACTTCCGCTACCCCACCCGTCCTACTGCGCCAGTGTTACGCGGCTTAACGATCAAGCTGGAAGCGGGCAAGACGTTAGCACTAGTCGGCGACAGCGGGTGCGGGAAGAGCACCGTCATGCAGTTGCTTTTGAGGAACTATGACGCCGATGAAGGGCGGGTGGTGAGTGATTGAGCTGAGTTGGTGCTGTGGGGTACAGATTTAGAAGGCAAAGATTTAAAAACAAAATTGGTTTCCAGCAACTGGACGGCCGCGACACCCGCAAGGACCTGACCCTGAAGAGCCTCCGCTCCCAGCTGGGCCTGGTGCAGCAGGAGCCAGCCCTCCTGGCGCGCAGCATCCGGGACAACATCGCCTACGGGGACACCGGCCGCCAGGTGCCCTTCGACGAGGTCGTCAAGGCCGCCAAGATGGCCAACGTGCACCAGTTCGTCGCCGCTCTGCCCAACGTGAGTATACACACATAGGTATGGATGAACAGCCAAGAGCCGAGGCCGAGACCGATCGCCATTTCTCCCGCAGGGCTACGACACGATGCTGGGCACGGCGGGCGCGGCCTTGTCCGGCGGCCAGAAGCAGCGCATCGCCATCGCCCGGGCGCTGGTGCGGGAGCCCAGGGTGCTGCTGCTGGACGAGGCCACCTCGGCGCTGGACGCCAACAGTGAAAAGGTACACAGACAATGGACGCCAGTATCCAAGCGGTTATTTTTTTATCCTAAAGGTGCCATACAATATACCTGTCCTCTTCCCCCACAGGCGGTGCAAGCGTCCCTGCTCGAGGCCTCTCGCTCCCGCAGCACGCTCATCATCGCCCACAGGCTGGCCACCGTCGCGCACGCCGACTGCATCGCGCTCATCGACAAAGGTCAGTTGCTCGTCGTCATCAACATCAGAATGATACCATTATGAGAGGACTTGAACGACTGGTTGAGAAGAGACATTATGGGAAGCGACGTTCAGGGAAAAAATTGACATATTTTATTCCACTTCTTCTTCTTGCAATAGGCTATTTGACACTATTAAAAATATGCTACGAAATGTGGTCATCCTATTAGATAATAACATAAAAAAACATATTTATCTCTGTTATATCCAAAAATATTTATAGATTTTTCAAAATAAACAAAATAAATCCAAATTATTTTTAAATTTCTTCAGCCACAAGAACGCTCTGTGATTGGCTATGCCTCGCGTGACATTTTGTGTGATTTTATCATTCTATCTATTACTATTCGAATCAAATATTACAGGCATACTTACATCAAAGTGATCTTCACACATAAAAACATTTGTATGAGATAAAATGCTGTTTGGGTCTCTTCGAGCTAACACAGAAACAAACAGTTTTTGTGGAGTTTTTATAGAAGTATTTGTACATTGTGGCACAATTACACCATTTATAAACCATTTTTTCCAGTAAAATAACAGAAAAAATATTCTAAACACACTGAATGTACACTTTGGTACAAGTTTACTTGCCTGTGACGTCACGGCGTCCGCCATTACAGAAAAAGCGTTTTTAGCGCGAATATTGTAATTTAAATTTTAAACCGATATTTTACGGAAAATACTGCAAATTTCGCAGAAATATACATGTGGTGTATTAATCATATACCAACGAATAATTTAAAACAGTTTTTCAAAATCAGTCAAATAGCCTATGAGTGTCAGTGGTTCTAATAAATCACCTAACGGCCACTGACTTGACGACTGTCATCTTTCAACAACAGCTTAGACGGACGAAACACTGGATAGCGTCGACGTTGCTTAACTTGCGTTATTCCTATACTAATACAATCTAAATGTTCCAGGTGTAGTAGCAGAGAGTGGAACTCACGAAGAACTTGTTCGAAGACGAGGGATGTACTGGAAACTATTGGAGCAGCAGGGACACACGTAGCCAGCAGTTGGGAGACCACACTCGGAACAACTTGATGAGAAGTAATTAGAACTTAATACTTCGACATACTTCGGCTTACGTCGACTCATTTCGATGTTATGAAAGCTCTCAAAGTAAACAGAAGTTAACTTCTTGTTACTTCGACACGCTTCGTTGAAGCTCGACTCATTTCGAATGTTAGTTAAAATATTTTATAAAACTCTCGAAGTAATTAGAAGCTAGCTTCGTCTTACTTTGACAAGCTTCGTTGAAGCTCGACTCATTTCAAACGTTAGTGAAAAATATATTATTAGTTTTTTAAAAGTACAACTCTCGATTTTGTGTAAGTAGGAACTAGTAAGTATTCTCAATAGTTTTAAAGGAACTAATGAAGCGACTATGGAATAAACATAATTCCTTCAAAAGATTGAACGATGCTGCGCAGGCGCTGCCTATTTTTAAAAAAAAGACACATTGTGTCTAATGATTGTCAACCTTAAGTGAGGGAACGCACGAGCAACTTTGTCTCTACAACTATTTTGTCTCTTACATCAAGTCTATGGGTTAGTATGAAAGTGCGCGCACGTAGCGACGCAACACCCGGGAGACTTTTTTGTCCGCGGGAGCCCGCACGGCGACAAAATAAATTTCCATGGTTGCCAACTTATAACGTAAAATTTTATAGAAAAAGCAGTGTTGCCACCTTGGTTTTTGAAAAAGGGCAGTCGGACGAGCTAAAAAGAGCTAGATTTTTTTATTAGAGCAAATTTTGCCAAAATAAGGGCTAGAAACGTCTAAAAACATAAATACAAATAAAATTAGCGAAAGCAAGTGTTAAAAATTGTTTATTTGAAACGTGTACAAAAAGCGCAAAATGTTGGCAACACTGAGAAAAAGTTGTGTTGCTGTCGCTCTCGTGCGCGCACCTTTCAAATTGAGGCAAGGAGACGGCGACATAGACAAATAAATTGCCGGGAGACAAAGTTGCTCGTGCGTTATATGTAAATGGCCTTGAACTAGACAATTGACTAGTTCCCGCATCGAGCACCGCTTGCTTCGTACACTGTGATAAACTTAGTATTGTTAGGTTATTGTCATTAATTAAGAATAAACTCAAGACTAGAATGTAACACTGTCTCTCTGTCGCCATCTTGTGATGTTATTCTTATGTATACTTCCAATATACTTGACACAATATTTCCAGCGAAATTAGAAGTTAAAGTCGAATGTTCTTTGGAATCGTCTCAATTTTTCCTACCACCAGTTCAGACGGCCGATTTGTACTAAGAAGAACAGGCGAGAAACTTAGCACTGCACTCTTAAAATGGTACTAATAAACGTTACAATTACAATGTATGACGGAAAACATTTTTAAAAAATCTGCAATTTTAGATCGCGAAATTCAACGACTGTGTTTGCCTGTCGGTCGGTTTAGTAATATTATAGTGTTGTGTGCTTTGTCGCACTAAAAGTGATTTGCAATCGATTCACGTTCATTTCATGTCGATTAAATATTTTAAATTAGATGATTGTTTGGAGGGTTTTTTGTCAAGTATAGTGGAAGCGAATATTTATAGATAATAATCATTGTAAATAGTTAATTTAGTATAATTTTAAAGTAGGACATTATTTTTGAGACATTATGCAATTTGAGAACTTGGCTGTTTCTAATAGACTTTAAAAATAGTTAATAATTAATTAGCCATAAGCATTTTCGTGTATCTCTTATAAGATAAGAATACTTCATTGACATGAGTTAGTGTCAAGTCGGTGCAAACGCAAGTCGCCTATGTAGCAACTCGTCTAAATATCAATAATCCTAAAAGCAATTCTGATCCATTCAACAAATATTGCAAAATTATTGAGTTGAGATAATAGACGACTTAGGTTTGCACCGACTTGATACTAACTCGCTTTAGGAAATTCTATATCTACTACACTTGTAGTATACACCTCTCTGTCGCTCCTTGTAGTTACTGTATATTCTATCCTTCTTCTACGTATCATTAAATTCAGATACAATTCTTTTTTTCAATTGATCCTTTTCCAATGTTTCTTTCTTTCCTAGTTCAGACGGTAAATGTCCAAAACTGGACAGTAAACTAATACTTGGTAACACTAACGCCTCCTAGCGGTAGAAATAACCTAACTGGAACAAATTGTATGACATTTGTATGACGTAAGATTATTCCTATGCGTTAGGCGTTGGAGAAAACGAGCGTTAGTCCTTGCTCTTTTAAAATGATTTTCGTAAAGAAAAATTCATTCATTCAAACATTATTCTGTAGTGTCATGTAGTAACTCAAATGACTTTAGTATTGTGTTCAGACGAGTATTAAGTTAATTATTTGTAGATAAAGGCATTTTGAACTTAATTACGCATTATATCCTTCGTTTTTTTGCGGTCCTACTTTTTTATCCTATTAGTAGGTCGAGGACGAACTGTTCCTCTGGTCCTACTAAGCACAAATAGTTGGACCACGGAACGTAGAGACCTTTAAGTTGAAAATGCGTTTGTATGACCATTGAATAGTGTAATAGCGGACTGTGATTAATTTATAAATAAAATAAAAAATGTGCTTCTTAATTTTTTTGGTGTTTTATTTCTTTCCTAATATACCGGATGAATTTGAAAACCGTTTCAACAAAAATTGAGTAATAGGTCAAAAAAGTTTGGTAAAAATTTGTAGATGGCGTGTCAACTCGATTGGCACGAAATTGTCGCGAGTGGGTTCTCTTTTTCTTTACGTCTAATCTAAGGCCTAGAACAGACGGGTGAAACCCAAATGCTACGAAACTGCAACTTCTAGTAACTTTAGAGTTGCATGTGAGTTTCTGTCATAGACTCCTTTAACAGACCAGACATAACGCAACCTTTTTGAAATTTTGAAACGCAATGTAAACCAGTTTCTTTGAAACTGGCGTGCAGGAAACTCTCTCATGATGTTTTAGTACAATTTTAGGTTGCGTAGTGTGTGGAAAACGATTGAAACTGGTTTCAAACTAACAATTTCAAAAGGGTTTGCACTTGTGTTTCATCGTCTGTTCTGGGCCGTAATTTTTTTTCTCTTTGTGCTTCATATTATAATGTAGCGGGAGCGATGGCGATGTGCTCGACCGCCACAAAGGGAAGATCTTCCGGCCAGGCTGGGTGTTATGCCTGGGGAACCGCGGCTCCGACAATGTATGTTTTTTTTTTTTTTTTTGTATGGACTAATCAGTTCGGGTGTACTGACACCCTTTACTGAGACACCGGACTGTTGCGGGAGCGTAGGGCTCTCACCGCCAAAAATTTACAGTGTCTGCCTAGGGGCTCGAACCTCGGCCTATGGCGACACTGGGGGAAGGCGAACGGATTGGAGAGAAGCGGCCGGGCACGTGCCGGTACCGCGAAAACCGAGTCCCTACAGGGTGGCGCGACGCGCGGCCCCGCCGGCGGGGCCGATATGACGGACGTGTGTGTCTACTTTGTGTCGCGGAATCTAATTGTTTGTACGCCTCGATGGCGACTGTAATGGCGTCGTCCGGGTCGTTGAGGACGTGCCGCGGACGACGTTTGGACCTAATGGTGTCAGCCGGAGCGGGATAATCCCCTGCGGCTTTCACCAATGGATTGGGGTGATGGTCGAGAGAGTCGAAAAATCTGACTGAGCAGACAATGTATGTGTCGGAGGTTGTATATATATCTCCATATCGTAGAAACTTCGATAGCGCGATTCAGGATTTCTAAGTGTCGTCGTATATGACGTCATGTGTTCGCATTGTGAACTTTTTCTTCACTCTGTAGTTCTTCTGTATGGCGATAGGTGTCGCCACAGTACTCCCCTCCAGGATCGAAGGTCCGATGAGATGATGATCGGCAGTCTGTGCTTCTCGTTAGCTTGCCCAGTGAGTCGGGCTTGAGTGTGCGTGCTCCAAGTATCCCAGTGAGTCGGGCTTGAGTGTGCGTGCTCCAAGTATCCCAGTGAGTCGGGCGTGAGCGTGCGTGCTTGATGTGTCCCAGTGAATCGGGATGAGTGATGTCCCAGTGAGTCAGGATTTCTAAGTGTCGTCGTATATGACGTCATGTGTTCGCATTGTGAACTTTTTCTTCACTCTGTAGTTCTTCTGTATGGCGATAGGTGTCGCCACAATAACAATAACAACAAAAATGTTAAAAAGTTTTAAATGTGCAACGCCTAGGTACTTGGTGAAGGTCGTAATACTAGCCACTAAATAAAAAACCGGGCAAGTACGTGTCGGGCCACGCACAATGTAGGGTTCCGTATTGGATAAGCATTTCTTCCTTGCAGATGAGTACAATGCGTATTCTAAGACATTTGTACGTTTTTGTCAAAGAAATGTTACTTCATAAGTTCGTCGGCTAGTACTCGGTAACTATTAGTGCCTACTTTACCGTTATAGTTTTCCTTGTAGGTTCACCATATGGACTACTATGTAACCTACCTTTAGTGAGGCTAACTAAAAAATAAATAAAAAACAATTTTCTAATTTAGGATATATTAAGTGACTATAATTAATATGGCATTAGCCACAATAGACTGATAGCCTGTTTAGTCTCAGGTCGTGGTTTTTTCAATAAATCGCCCCGTAGAACTACCCGTGATTATTATAAACAAACCACCCTCTCCTCGATAGTATCAGTGATAAGCGGGCAGCTCGGTTCTTCAATACGACTCCTCGTAATAATTCAGCACGATGATGATGAAACGGAATAGCCGTCCGGGAGTGTCGAGTAGCCTGCACCAGATGTAATAGTGGTAGGAGGAACCCTGGAATCCCGGAAACAGGAAGATTGTAGTTATTCCTACTTCACATTTCTTTCTCCGCCACATCACAGAATCACTCCCAAGGAACTTGTTGGGATGGTTTAGTTTTAGACAATTAATAGTCGTTAATGATGTGGCAGCCGAAATATCCCTACGGTGCATAGTAAAATTAAGAAAAATACTTGCATTAAACAACTGTACCGATATTCGAAGCCTATTTTTATTTATTGAGAGTGGCAACCCTGTTCGCTCTGATTAGTCATCCCTATCTAGCCTATACATCTGTCCCTTTCTAGCATGGCGCCCCTCCACCAGGTGGGGGTGCGTCACACTTGCTCTGTGTGGCGCGCTCGTTCGGTCATTGGCGTCTTGTTTTTCGCACTGAGAAGTCGTGGTAAGACACCTGCGGTAAGGTGCTCAAAACAATTTAAGAATCTATGTGTTTAACGGTTTTTCCACCGTTCGATACCCTATCTATTTTTGTGTTTATTATATAATTAATTTAAATTTAATTTATTTGTTTTTATAGCACAATGGATAAATCATCATCTTCATCTACGAGCAGCGCGGACTCGGAGGCGTCCGAAGGCCAAGCACAGCCTTCAGGATCGCATACGGTTCCGAGTACACAGTCTAGCGTAGATAGGAAACGCAAACACACAACTAGACACAAGGATCGTTCTAAACGACGTCGCGTTGTTCAAAGTGAGAGCGATCAATTGCTAAACGCATTAGCTTCTCAAGTAAATAATATACAACACTTTTTAGCGCAACAATTTAGTACGGGCAAGGAATTACCCGAGAATTGCGAAACGGACGTCTCTTTAGACGTTAGTGGGGAATTATTCGAGGGTAGGTTGGAAGGTGAAGAACAAATTTTACAAAATCCTCAAGATTTTTTATTGCCACTCGATCGTTTTTTGCGGGTCGATATATAACGACTGTTTCGAAATGTCTAATTTAGTAAAATGTAATCATTGTAATATAGTGATTGATGAAATGTTAAGTTTTATACAAAATAAACTGTCTGTAATGGATGATGATAGTTTGTCCCGAATCTGTGTGTCTTCATTTTCGAGTGTCGACATTAAAAAGTCGAAATCGTTGCTGTTTGAATCAGTTTCAACGGACAAGCGTAATATTGTGCGGAAAAACAAGGGAAAGGAAAATCGAGATGTAACTGATATTATTACTCTCATGAAGGTGTTGGATCCTGATGTGACACCAATTTTTGTGGCGCGGCAACTAGAGAAATTACCGCCCATTACGTTTGATCATCTGGACGTTACAAAACTATTAAAGGACTTAACAATGCTGAAAAGCCAAGTGGAAAACATAGGTTCTATGTACGTTACTCAAGAGCAGCTCAACGAACAGCTAAGTAAATTGAAGTTTGACTCGTTATTATTTTCGAATGGGCATACGAATGACAATAATAATATAAATATGAGACCCCGAGGCGAATGTAACTATCGTGACAGCGGGCCTATAGGCCTGTGTTTAGATGAGTCGTACACCGCTATACAAGAAAAAAGTGTTTCGACCGAACCTGTTGCAGCATCACATATTAGCACAAACCATATCTCTGTTGGTAACAGCAAAGATAATGTACGATTACTGAGTGATAACCAAGAGGGTAGATCGGTGGAGGTAGACGGACAAAATAAAAATAACGGACGATCGCTGTCTCTAATACAAACTCAATCGCCTCGCGGCCCGTCGTCGTCACCGGCACCGATGACACGCGAAGTCGACTTACATGCTGCGGCTGTGTGCGTCAGTGCGAATGTAGATAATGAACAACAGCTGACGGATAATAAACAATACAATGAGTGTGAAGCAGAATGGAATATTGTAACGAAACGAAAAACTAAACAGAAATATCGATACCGGGGACAGTGGGGTACAAATAGTGACAATGTATCGAATTTTAAAGCCGCAGAAATGAAATGTCCCGTGTTCATCTCAAACATCCATAAGGACACTAACGAAAAGGATATAATATCTCATGTATATGAAAAAACCAAACAACGTATAGACTTGAAAAAAATTACAATAAGAAGGGAAACTGATCACAAGGCATATAAATTTTTTGTGCCAATGTCAACACTTCCTTTGTTTTTAAACGAATCATTATGGCCGAGAGGAATAATATTTCGAAGATTCGTACATTATAGTCGTACTTACTCGGACAGAGACGCGACTGAGTCTCTGAAGATGGCACCACCTGTATCTAGATGATTGATTTAAACTTAACAAAGATAGTTAGTTACAACTGCAAAAACATCAAGCGTGCAGTTGATGATATAAGAGGCCTATGTAGATTATACGAAATAATTGCTCTTCAGGAGACTTGGTTGTTGCCCGAGGAATTATCCTTTCTTAGCAGTATAGATAATGAGTTCGGGTATACTGGAACATCGGCGGTGGACAGCGGCGCGGGCATACTGCGCGGGCGTCCTTATGGTGGTGTTGCGCTGTTGTGGCGAAAAAGCGCCTTGCCTGATGTAACGGTAGTGCAGTGCTATAATCCGCGTATATGTGCATTAAAAATAGTGGCAGGCGAGCGGTCAGTGTTAGTGCTAAGTGTATACATGGCCACGGACGCGGCACACAATCTAGCAGAGTTTACGCACTGTCTCGGCACGGTAAGTGCTATTATAGAAAATTATGACATTGAAAACGTTTTTGTGATAGGGGACTTTAACGCCCACCCTAATGACACATTTTACAATGAACTTATTTATTTTTGTGACGACAATGAATGGACTTGTATTGACATAGAGAAATTAGGTTTGACAACGAATAATTTTACATTTATAAGCGACGCGCATGGATCAACTAGTTGGTTAGATCACTGTTTAGTTACGAAATCGGCACGATATTTAGTGCATAATGTATATATTGTGTATAACGCTCTTTCTTCGGATCACTTGCCATTAGTTGTCGAATGTAATTTTAATTTAATTAGATCGCGAGTACGGAGGGACCATGATCGTAATAATATAATTTCCGATATTGTATGGGGTGAAAGAACGCCTGAGCAAATAAAAATTTATAATAAGGAATGTCATAAACGTCTTCGAGAAATTGATTTTCCGACTGATGTCGCAAATTGTTGTGACAAAATGTGTAGTGATCCGAAGCATAGAAAGGTGATTGATGATTTATATGGTGGGATTGTTGATGCGTTGCGCGGCTCGGCTGCGATGGGTGGGGGAACTGGGCGTGTTGGGCGGAAGTCGAAGCGTGTGGTGGGTTGGAATAGACATGTGATGGGCGCACACAGGGAGGCTAGGGATAAGTTTGATGTGTGGCTTTTATATGGCAGACCAACAGTAGGTACAGTCTATGAGGAAATGCGTAAAAGTAGAAAAATATTCAAGTCCAAATTAAAATGGTGCCAGAGGCATGCGGACCAAATTAAAATGGATATTTTAGCCGAACAACACTCCAAATTAGACTTTCGAGCGTTCTGGAAAAGTACCAATAAAGAGAATTTAAGACCTGGCCTGCCTGAGTGCGTCAATGGTGTCAGTGGCGAGAGAGGGATAGCAGAATTATTCAAAAATCATTTTGCTGTTGAACCGCTTCCCACTGTGCCTGGTGGGGGGGTGGTCGATGCTGAGATACAAAGTGATCATCTGAAGATGAGATTTAATGCCAAAGACGTCTCCAAAATAATTAAATCAATATCGCGAGGAAAGTCCCCGGGGCACGACGGTCTCAGCATCGAACATCTCTTGCATGCTGGGCCACACCTACCTCGCGTTTTGGCCATGCTATATACCCTCTGCGTAGGGCACTCTTATCTACCGCCGGGGCTGATGAGAACGGTCGTAGTTCCAATAGTTAAAAACAAAACGGGTGATATAACAGATAAATCGAACTACAGACCTATCTCATTGGCTACGGTGATGGCTAAAGTGTTTGACGGCCTGCTAAATGCACACATAAATAATCACATCACCCTGCATGACAACCAGTTTGGGTTTAGACAAGGGTTGTCAACGGAAAGTGCTATAATGTGCAGCATGAAGCATGCCGTCAGATACTACACTGATAGAAATACGCCCGTATACGCCTGTTTCCTCGACCTATCGAAAGCGTTCGACCTGGTTTCCTACGACATCCTATGGAGGAAATTACATCAAGCGCGTTTACCACCAGAACTGATTAATGTATTTCGATATTGGTATGGAAACCAGGTCAACAATGTGCGATGGGCGGGTGCTCTGTCGGATCCGTACAGGTTGAGGTGCGGGGTGAGGCAGGGAGGGTTAAGTTCACCCACGCTTTTCAACCTCTACGTGAACAGTCTGATTGTCTCGCTCAGCAGTTGCCACGTCGGCTGTCATGTAGATGATATTTGTTTTAATAACATTAGTTACGCTGACGATATGGTGCTGCTGTGCGGGTCAGTCGGCGGACTCAGGGAGCTCATTAGTATCTGCGAAACTTATGCAAAGGATCATGGTCTGAAATATAATGCTAATAAAAGCGAACTAATGGTCTTCAAAGCTGGGAAGAAATGTCCGACAGAGGTACCCCCTATTAAGTTGGCCGGCGTGGCTCTGAAGCGCGTAGAGAGATTCAAGTATCTCGGTCATATTGTGACTGAGGACTTGAAGGACGATGCGGATATTGAGCGCGAACGGAGAGCACTATCGGTAAGAGCAAATATGGTGGCCCGCAGGTTTGCACGATGTTCAAAACAAGTAAAGTTAACACTTTTTAGAGCCTACTGCAGAACTTTCTACACGTGCAATCTGTGGGTCGCACACTCCCGACGGTCGCTCGATACTCTTCGCGTTCAGTACAATAACGCATTCAGGGCGCTGTTGCGGCTGCCTCGCTTCTGCAGCGCGTCGGGAATGTTCGCGGAGTCACGCATTGACGGCTTCCACGCCACCATGCGCAAGAGGGCGGCCTCAATGGCGCTGCGGACGCGAGTCAGCGGCAACAGCCTGCTGCGCGTCGTCGCGGACCGCATGGACGGTCCCTTTATAGCTCACTGGCTCGCATTGCATGGGCCAGTGTGCCGCAGGAGGTTTTAGTTATAAGTATTCTCTTGTATTAACATAGTTTTAAGTTTTTTTTTTTGTTTTTAAATACCTACTAACAAATTATAATGGACTGTAAAATTGTCTGAAATAAAAATTATTATTATTATTATTATTGCCACTTAATACAACGCTAAAGGAACCGGCAATGCCTCGTTCAAGCGTCTCGTATTTGAATACTTTAAAAAGCATTCAACATTTTGATACCGATTTATGGGCGGACGTCAGGTACTCAGAGGTACAAAAGAAATATTGTTCCACTCCTGGTTTTACAGACCTAGAGAGCAATGACGAGGTCAAACCTTATGATAGGTATAGTAATCTATCGTTGACAGAAAGAGGCTTTGCGGCGCTTACGCAAGGCTTATTAAAACAACGTGAGGCGGTAGAAACCGGTTTCACAAATCTTATTGCATTCATTAAATCATCTGAAAATGTAGATATTGCGACAATAGAATTAAAAATCAAAGAGATTTTTATACAGGGTGATTTCCAAAAGATTTCAAACGACCTACTGCAAATGGCGTGTGGCCACCGGGCTGATTTGATACAGCAGCGCCGAGACGCCATATTGCGCTCGGTTAAGGACAAGTTTGTTCGTACATACGAGCCTTCGAAAGATTCCACCCTCAAGTGAAAATCTTTTTAATTCTACTACGTTTACAACTACCTTAGATAAGCATGGTGGTATGAGCAAAATATTTTGGCCGATAAAGGCGCAAAGCTCTGTTCCTAAGCCTGCCAATTCAGCTGCGCAAGCTGTACCTCCTAGGCAGCCGAGGGCTGCGAGGCTACCTACGCAAGGAATACCTAATTATTTCGTTCCTAATTCAATTCGATCGGCGTTGCCAGCGCACGGCGCGCCGTTCTATCCTTATGCGCCACAAGGGATGCATCATTATGGCATGCCTCCAATGGCATTTCAATATAGAATGCCCACGCAGGGCCCGATGTTTCGTCCCAGAGGTGCAAGACCTGACGAATATGGACAAAAAACTCAAGGACCGGGACAATCCCGCAAAAACAATTCAAAACGAAAATTCTGACTCGAGCTTCCAAGCTGGACGACTCCGCCACTTTTATCCCGAATGGGAACGTCTACAAGCGCCCCCTTTTATTTTAAAAATAATCTCGGAAGGGTACAAGATACCGTTCAAAAGCAAACCGCCCCTTTACATGCCAGGCACGAATATAAATATTCAAACGCCTTATTCCACAAATATGAACCTTCATATATAGCCGAATTAAAAATGATGGGCGTCTTAGAAACAGCTCAGCTGTCACCCAGCTTCCTTTCCAGTTTGTTTCTAGTAGCAAAAGGGGACGGCTCACACCGTCCAGTTTTCAATTTAAAGAAATTAAACAAATATGTACAGGTCGACAAATTTCGACTCATAAACCAGACCAAGGTCTCAGAGTTTCTACAGCCAAACGATTGGTTGGCCAAAATAGACATGTCAAACGCATATTTTCATCTACCTGTTTGTGCCAGCCACAGATGCTTTTTGCGTCTCCTATTCACCTATCGCCATACAGAAGAACTACAGAGTGAAGAAAAAGTTCACAATGCGAACACATGACGGTTAGGTTAGGTTAGGTTAGGTTTTTTTTTTTTTTTTTTTTTTTTTTTTTTTTTTTTTTTTTCACTAATTTCCTCGGTCGTGGGTAGGGCCGAGACTTTCTTTTTACTTTATTTTTATTTATCTATTTTATATTTCTGATGTTTTCTGTTTTGTGTTTTGTTTTGCTGTATTGTTTTGTTTATTGTTTATTTTACATTTTTGTTTATTTTACTGTTTTATTTTATACATGATATACTATATACTTCTGTATAAAACACCTATTTTTATTGTCAAATTTTTACTGTTCATTTATTTTTCATTATCTGTTATTATTTCTGTTTACCTATTTTGCAAGTTTATCTATTATTTAGTTACCTTTTTCCTATTTTTGTTAACTATTGTTTTGTATTGGTCTATCAATTTGTATTAATTATTGTTTTCTTATTATTCTATCGTTATTATTTTTAAGTTTGGCTGTTTTTCCCCTTGTTTTAATGTGTATCTACGTTTTTTCAAAATCAGTTCTGTTTCTTGTGCTATTATTTCCTAGATTTTATATAATTTTTTACAGTTTATTTTCTTTGTTGTATTTATTTTCAAATTTTTGTTTATCTTGATTTGTCTATTATTTTTCTAATTTTGTTGCCTAATACTGTTTCTTTCATAGTCGCATAAAATACAGGGTGACTGATTGAACAACGGACCCATTAAAGGAGGTGAATAAGAAGCAGATGCCTATTCCATTAAGTGTTAAAAACCACTACCTTATTTTTTTTAATTTTTATTTATTTTAATGTTCATTCTACGTTTTTTACATTATACTATGCATGAACTCTCATGACCCGGCAATCCCCCCGCGCCCCGCCCGCACCCCAGCGCAAACGCAACCCGATCGCGGACCTCGCTCGCTCCCACCCCCCAGTCGCAAACTTGTTTTGGCATCGATCGCACGTCGCGTACGTACGTAGTACCCGTCCGTTTCAAGTTTGCCGCTTCCGCAGTTGCTCGGACTGTTAGCTTATCGCAAAACAACGAAAGACAATTGATTATCAATCGGCGAGAGCGACACTGAATCGAGTAATAGCGAAAGATATTATTTTCGCTATTACTCGATTATTCTGTATTTTTTTTTATTTCTACTCGTTAATGTGACGTCATAACGGTCGACACCGGCAAACTTGAGGCGAACTTGATTGGAATCGCGTGTGCCGCGCTTGTGTTGTGAACTTGTGTGTGAGTGAACTAGTGAGTAGTGATAATGGCTTATCAATACACCAATGAGGAGTATTGGGACATGGTGCAATGTTACGCGAGGGCAAATAACGTTGTTAGACACGCAATTACGTTGTATCGCGAGACGTTCCCAAACCGGCGAGTACCATCATATGATTTGATGTTAGGACTCAATTTTAGATTAAGAGCGTTCGGCCAGTTTACCGTGCCCACTCATGCCCAAGCACGAGGAGCAGAACCTTATCCGGTAGACTTGCATGAAGCCATTTTAGAATACTTTGACCACAACCCACGCGAGAGTACGCGGAATGCCGCAAGACGTTTTAATGTGTCACAGTATACGGTGTGGAATCTGCTACATACAGACAGACGACATCCGTTTCATTATCGACCCGTCCAAGAACTTGGTGTGAACGATTACGAGTGTAGTGATGTGTTGTGTAGTAGAACAATTATTGTGATTTTCTTGATTTTCATATGATTTGAACAATTGCAAGAAGGCCACGTACGTAGTAGGTAAGTAAAAATTTTAAATGTAATGTGATTAAAAATAACTAATAACTAGCCACCTACTTACCTACCTCATTCGATTAATTCTTCGCGCAAATTTATTTTTTGTCATTCGTAGCAACGGCAACGTAGCATACCTAGACCATCCTAGACTAAGTAGTAAATGAATGAATGGCCCCCGCCCGCGCACTCCGCGCAGGCCGCGGCGCGGCGAGGGCGGTGGCGGGCGGCGGCGCTCGCGCGACTTCGACATTCGACACCACGTGACACCACAGTATACGTAAATTGGCCGATTTTAATATTT